>CAJHNH020000692.1:200000-244400 GCA_905116865.2 Candidula unifasciata | reverse complement strand
TTTATGATAGGATCTGTTTTTTTGCCAAGTGTGTTTCATCCTTTGTGTCTCCTAGGGGGACATTTTTTCATTCTCGTAGGGCACTTCACATTGCTTTATTTCCATTTGATAGTGTCATGGAATGTTTTTCGTGCACACGTGTTTCATGTTGTTAAAAACTAAATGTGTGTTGCCATTGAAATTAATGAACTATCAGTTTTTTAAACCAACAAGCGTGGAAGATAACTTTGGCAATCTTTTCACGTGTGGTTAATTTGAATCCGGATTAATACACGCACATAACAAACACACTGAAATGTGTGTAACTCTCGGAGAGGCTAATTGCGGAGATTGATCCCGGAGATAGTAAATCCACGATATTTTTTATTTGATTCGCACAGAACTATGTGTTAGCATTCTGGGCGCGTCGATTGTTCCAAGCATAGATTCTAGAACTGGTTCTGTCTGACTGATTTCATTTTGAGTCTGTACGAGAGATGGCACCTGACGTAAAAGACTTGACTATCATTACAGGACGTGTAGAGGAAGGCAGAAGATGTAACAGTTGGAATGTGAGACATAAGCCCTTCCAAATTGGACAGGAGTGAATGTGAGCATGAGGGAGAGATGAAATGTTTTTATTTAAATAAACATGCTTGATGTTAGTATAATATACATGCTTAGTGTACAATCTAGAGCAGATACTACAAATATGCGCTTGTTTCTTCATTCTCCAGTTCCCACATCGGGCAGGGACTAGTAGGCATCCATTATTTGCCGACCGTCGAGTGTAACGACCTGCAGAAAGCAGTTGAGGACGACAAACTGGAAAAGATAGGCAGGGTCTCAAGCCGAGAACTGTCCTGATGAGCTAAGTTATGTACAACTTTAATGTCATCTATAACATCATCCCAACTCTACTAGCCTAAACAAGTTCATTTTAATTTCGATTTATTAAATAAATCTTTTTGATGTTGTTACACAGAGTTAAGTAAATTGTGTACTTAGGTTCAAGTGTCTTTGTGCATATTAGTTTACTTCAGCTAACAAAATATTTAAATCACTTGATGGGGGCTTTTAAGTAATGCCAGGAGAGGAGAGCAGTCGGAGGGGTTAAATGAGCACCTGGATTATTTCATAGTGGGTGTATCCAGAAATCTATCTATCCCTTCTCCTACTCCTGTGGATACAAGTACAGCAACTTTCATTTCATGGAACGAGCCACTCGCTGTTTTCTTGGCTATCCAGGACTGTCTAGGATCAACATAGGTTAGATAATAGTCCAGTTTCTCACGTGGGTGGGCATTGTTAAGGTTCAAACCCACACCCTCACTATATCAGTGTATTTGCCCACGTGGGCGCGCGACAGGTGTGCTTACATTGTTTAAAACGAAAACCCCTAGAACATAGAATAGCTCATAGGAGCCGCCAGGAAATCTCGCAGCTGAACAAGATGGAGTGACTTTTGTGAATAGTACCCCCAAAAAAAATTTTTTTTTTAATGTCTGATATGCAAATTCAGTAATACGCAAAAGCAAATGTCTGTTTTACCAGCACACTAGCAGTGTCAGAATCAGGTTTTTCTGTTTACAAAGTTCAGGACGCAGGTAACGAACTTTCTTCTGTCTCGTTTACTTCTTATCATTTATATGCACATGTTCCCACAGACCACAATGTCATAATGTCACCATCGGAAATTTCATTTAGTCTCCGTCTTGGCACGCACATACACACACACACACACACACACACATATATATATATATATATATATATATATATATATATAGAGAGAGAGAGAGAGAGAGAGAGAGAGAGAGAGAGAGACAGAGAGAGAGAGAGAGACATGCAGTTGTGCAGATATGCTTTAAGAAACAAAGACAAACACACGCGCGCACACACACACTCGATTAGTCAGTTACACAGATAGGCTTGTACATACAAACGCACATAAGGAAACTACTTACTTCACACGTACGGACCTAATGTTTTCTTCTAGGCTAACATATAAACAAACAGGCAGATTTTCATTTTGCATACAAATGAACTAATACATTATTTCAGTAGTGCTGTATCATCTATTTAGCATACGTTAGTATATTCGTAATAATCAAGCTTACTATTTCTGCTACCCTCCTGACCTAATGCTGCTGCCGCAGTACAACAACTGTGTTTACTGCTACTAATTCTTATACCACTCTCTGCTGCTTTAACTACTGCTGGATTAGCGGATTCTTCTCCATAAATCATCTAGAGTAGTAAGCAAACTCAACAGAAAGCAACATACAATAATTTTCCGTCTACAAACAGGACACTGCAGGCTCAACTAGCACATGCATAAATATTGTACTCTCCCCCACAATGTGCCTGCCAAACGAGACCACAAACACCTGAGCACCTGAGCACATTCTGCCCACTCTACACACAACTTCGAAAAGACACCTGGCCTCAAAAGCACAGTGTGCAGAGCAAACTATGGGGAACCATGAAGGACCTGCAAGTAACATGCGAGTTCATAGAGGCAACCCACCTGATGGTCTGATCTGAGCATACGAAACCGAACGCAAAGAAGCAGAAGAAAGAAGAATACAGAGTAGCATTTTCAAGAAATCTTGCCACGATATTTATTTGCAGTACAGACGCGAGCACTGTTATGGATACAATATATAGGCGAATAGAGATGACAACTTTGTGTAAGGAGACAACACACACACACACACACACAAACACACAGACACAAACACATACACACACTCCCTCACACACGCTTCACACATACATTTACACACACTCACACACACGCGCGCGCGCACACACACACACACACACACACACACACACACACACACACATTTCATCGATGAGAAACATTAAAACAGACAAGGAAAATTAGAAAAGCCACCGGTGGCGCATTTATCATTGGCAGCTTTAGCTTTGACCTCAGCCTGGGCTGTATCCTATTAACAACGTCGCTTATAGGAAGTTAGATGGAAGAACCAAGGGGAATTGACACTTCATCTCAAGGGCACATACTCTGTTGGTTTCTAGGACAGATTATCAAAGGTCAAGAATTGATACTGCACGCGTGTAATTACTTTCTGGGACAGGCACACGCAAAACAAGAGTTTAATTCTTTTGCCGTTGTGATGAGAATGATTTTTAATTTCCTAGGAGCCATTTTAACAACATGGCATGAGTGTGAGAGAGGTGCAACCTAAATTATCTCATTATTACTTCACGTCAAGGAGAATAAGATGTTCCTTGTGGGGGGGGGGGGGGGGGGGGTCGGGGGTCGTTTTCTCCAAGAAGAAATAGAGGTTCATCTAGCATAGAATAAAAAGCGACCTGTTTGTCTCGCTGGGAGACATCCTTTGAAATCACCCAATTGGTAACACTCCTTAAGTAAATCTTCAGAAGTGGTTCAAATGAATGTATATTTCTGTATGTTGTTACTGCCCGAGGGACAATGAAGCAGTGGCGAAGAGATCCTGAACAGAATCCCGTGGTGAATCTGTTTCCACTGGCGCTGTTCCAAGCTGGCAGAAGTTTTTAACGCCTTTTCAAACACTTTGTTTACTGCAGCTGCAGCGTTTTAACAGGGGGCAAACTTCTTATCCTGTTCAGGGAATAAATGAGACGAGTGCATAGACAGTGGAGATGTATGATTATCTATCTATCTATCTATCTATCTATCTATCTATCTATCTATCTATCTATCTATCTATCTATCTATCTATCTATCTATCTATCTATCTATCTATCTATCTATCTATCTGTCTGTCTGTCTGTCTGTCTGTCTGTCTGTCTGTCTGTCTGTCTGTCTGTCTGTCTGTCTGTCTGTCTGTCTGTCTGTCTGTCTGTCTGTCTGTCTGTCTGTCTGTCTGTCTGTCGGTCTGTCGGTCTGTCTGTCTGTCTGTCCGTCCATCCGTCCTTCCATCCGTCCGTCTGTCTGTCATATGAAACATGTCATTTTTGGAATAGACTTATTACTATACTCTTAAAAACGTTCAGTAATGTCAGTACAATTAGAGCACATTCCAGCATGTGTAACTAAGACTTGGATGTTGTAAATTGCAGTTTTTGTTTTTTTTCCCTAATTTTTTTTTTTTTTTTTTTTTTTTTTTTTTTCCGTTTTCTTTCCTCTTCTTATTATTATCAACTATGAAATGAGGTACAAATGAATAATTGTATGCAAGGAGCGGAATGAAAGGCCAGAATGTTAGACGGGCCTGCGTGCCCAATTCTTAACCCTTTAAACATAAAGTTCTATCTATCTATCTGTCTATCTGTCTATCTATCTATCTATCTATCTATCTATCTATCTATCTATCTATCTATCTATCTATCTATCTATCTATCTATCTATCTATCTATCTATCTATCTATCTATCTATCTATCTATCTATCCATCTTTCTATCTATCCATAAATCTATCCGGATATCTATCTTTTTATCTGTATATCTTTCTATCTGTCTATTATTGACTTCAAAATCCGCCTTCTGTGCTTTATCAAACAAATAATTGTCGTTGTCACACCAGATAATCTCGCGGACCTTGTATAGTCAGCGAGCCTGAGTTTATCCATCCCTACTTTAGGGTCATGGTCTCAAATTAGCGACAGGGTGAATTTGCGTCCTAACAAGACGTGACATTTCGTTTAGCCATCCATCTTAAACACGACTTTGTCTGGAACAGCATGTGCCATAAAATGAAAAAAAGTTATTTTTGCTTCTGTCACTGAGCTGGATAATTTCCTAATTCGGATGTTTAGGACATCCTTCAACGTTTTCTGTATTCTTTTCCGTAAATATATACATTATGTGCCTATTTTTCTCTCTAATAGTACAGACACAAGGTTCGACTGGTGCAGTGATTTTCAATCTTTTTTTTTTTTAGGTTGCTCGTCCCTCCCCCCCCCCTTTTCCCCTCCTCCCCCACCCACCCCCTCACCCCACACCCCCAACGTTGAACCACAAGCATAAACATGATTAGAAAGAAGTGGAGAACAAGAAAAAAATTAACACTCACTATTAACACGTACTTGGAGAAAAAAAACATCCACACAAATCAAAGTGTCAAATAACATAATAGAAACAGTCACTAGTAACTGGTAATTTAGTGTTAAATATCAGTGTAATGGGTATAACTGATTTGTCTTGATGATATCTGCTATTTGTGGTCCCTTGTTGAACAAGGCACAACAGAGGTCGCTCTTCACACTAAACTGGCAGCGCTGTTTTGTAGTACAAATACAAATGCTCTCCATTTCTATAGTGTCCTTCCTTTATCCTCCCTCTCACCCCTCTCCCCCCTCGACAATTCCCTGCACCTCGGCCAGATTAAAAACCACTGAGCTAGTGCTTCCTCGTTCTTCTAGCACTGGAACTCACAGAGGCAGAAAAATAAAGAAAGACCCACACACACACACACACATACACACAAAAACAGAGAGGAGAGGGCTAGATACTGCAGTTAAAAAGATGGGAAGGTCATGGAGATAGCACTTGCGATAGGAAAGTTTAGAACAATTGGCGTGAGTTGGTTGGGGGCCTATGCTCCATTGGGGAGCTAGAAAGCAGAAGTTGAAGATAGGTTATGTGGTCAAAATCACGACCGGTCACTTAAGTTTCCCATGATGTTTCCTGGAACCAGTTTAATAATATCATCATCATTACAGTAAATTTTTTTTTTTTTTTTTGCCTGTGCTTAAATGCCTTCCCAAATCTTCTGATCTTCAAAATCAAATATCAATGCCAGTTTTGATATTTTCAACATCCTTAACCACACAAAAAGTCAGTTTTCTAAACTGTTCATCTTTCTTTAGCTCTCTTTCCATAATAAAAGTATTTCCTATTTTCATGCCGTGTTCCACTTTGGGGTCTGTGCAAGCCTAATGTAGCCAAAGTGTGCCATATATCATCTGCTCGAAACATGAATGCAGACCGTAATGTGTTACTGAAATGTGTTTATTGATTTTGCGTGAAAGAAAATTATATTTACCAATGATAAAGAAGTATTGCGACGAAAAGATATGCGTAAGTCACATGAAGTTGTGTGACTAGAAGATGTGTACCAGTCACACGAGGTTGTGTGACCAGAGGATATGTTCCAGTCACAAGACGTTGTGTGACTAGAAGATGTGTACCAGTCACAAGAAGTTGTGTGCCTAGAGGATGTGTACCAGTCACAAGAAGTTGTGTGACTAGAAGATGTGTACCAGTCACAAGAAGTTGTGTGACTAGAGAATGTGTATAAGTTTTAAGAAGTTGTGTGACTAGAAGATGTGTACCTGTGACAAGACCTTGTGTGGCAAAAAGCTGTGACCCCAGAGCAGAGCCTACTGAAGAAAGTATGCCTGTTTTCGATGTAAGGACATCAGACGTCAGAATCAACTTATAATGGGGACAATGGGTAGCGGTACTCTACCTTGGCTGCAACATAGAAGCACCGAGCACACATGAGAATACTCAGTGTTATGATTATGTTATGACTATGTTTATTTGAATGCTTCCACAGGTGGCATGGCGTCGTATTAAAGATGACAAGTTTCTGAAGATTGGCACAATGACCTGGGCTGGAGACAGCAACGTGTCGTTAAATTATTCTCGGTATGTTGGTATTTGACCTTATAATCAGTTGTGTATTGATAATTGCGGTTTTTTAACTCAGAGATGTGTTTTATAACTAGTCCATACTACATAAGCTTTTATTATTATTTTGCGACTCTTGAATCCCTAGTCACTGAATGGTATTACAGGCTTATGGCATACGGGATAATACATGTAAAGTAAAGGACCATTTTCTGCGTTTTCATGCGTAATGGGCATACAGAACTAGATCCATATTTTATAGATCAGTCAGCACATCGTGAGTGATGTGGTCAACATCACGCCGGTCGCCTTAACTTCCAGGGACTTTACCTGGTACCCACTGGGAACCAGGGTCATTTTTGAAGACGAAAATTCGGCCTTGGTCAGGACCTGAAAACACAACCTTTGGACCCACATGCGAGCGTCTAACCGCTACATCACCGCAGCTGCCCATAAAACATGTAAAATAAAGGTCCCTTTTCCACGTCTTTAGGCGTATTGGGAATATATATTTTTTTATAGACTAATCCGTACTTGGTGGGTCATATGGTCAGCAACACGGCTGCCCATAATAAATGTAAACAAATTAAATTTTAAAATGCAAAAACTTCAAATTTTCATTTGACAGCTATCAAGTGTGGGTCTTGAAATACTTATATTTGGCATGTTAGCAATAAATTAGAGTCTGTCTAATTCAAATGTAAGTCAAGAATATTTTTGAATACAGTAGAATTAATACTAGAAAGAAACTGGGCTGTTATTCTGCAAGAAAGAAACAATGAAACACTGACTCATAAGCAGCACCATTCTCCTTAGATCGTAATGGTCTATCTGTGCCTACGCGCCGCTCACTCACTCCCAAAGGGCCCTCACAATATCTAACTTGTTCTGCAAGAAAGAAACATTGAAACACTGGCCCAAAAGCAGCTTAATGTCTCAGAAACAGAAACACTCTGACAATGTTAACGGCTGCAGTGGTTTTGTAGAACAGTGATAGAAGATATGACTCCCAGAAAAAAGGGTCAGAAAGCGAACAGCAAAACAGATACGGAGCATTTAAGACACTAAGTTACATATGGAAGAAAAAAACATTTTCTTTTTCTTTTGTTTACCAGCTGTAAACAATGGCGGAAAGTTCTGGTTGTTCGTCCACTTCTGAACTGCAGTCCTGCTCCAGAACCTAAGTGTTGCGCATGCATTCGTTTTACTGATTAGACTAAACTGTTTGCAGACTGTTGGTTCCTTGCCTTTCAGACAGATGCACTCTGACTTTGAAGGAAGCTCCCAAAAAATTAGTCGACTCTTACGACATGCTTTTGAGTAGGCAGTGGGTCTATTCTTGTTTTCCCTATAACAGGGCTCCGGAATCCACACGGGGAAGATCAGTAGTAATTCAAGGACCTAGATTCTTCCCACGGGCTACGATATGATTGACATTCTGGATAGTACCTGCTACTTAGTGCTTCATAATTCATTCTTTTCCGTTTCTAACCAAAACAGATTTTTAGTAATATTCATGATAATCTTATTATTTGTAAAATTAATTACTTTCTGAATCCCAATAAAGGTAAAACCCTAAAGAAATCTTTTCACTTTTTTTAAACATTTAGAAAGTAGTAGGTTTGCTAGTTCGGGCGTACTGACCTGATATGTTGTTTTCGGCAGAAAAAGAAAAGAAATATATTCACTTTTATTCAACATTTAGAAAGAAATACGTCTGCTGATTTTTGGATACACTGATCTAATATGTAGCTTTGAGCAGAAAAGAGATAATTTGTCAGTGTTGATCAAGTGCAGAGATTCTCAACCTGTAAGGTTGAACGACCCCTCCACAAGGGTCGTTTAAGACTATCGGAAAACATATACTGATGAAGTTATGAAGTAGCAAGGGGGGGGGGGATGTGTATGGTTGAGGGTCGCATTACCATGTGAAATTGTATTAAAGGGTCGAGGCATTAGGAAGGTTGGTGACCACCTATCTAGTGAATGATATTTTTTTTTTTCTTTTAAATTTGTATTTCGTGGTTTGCAGTTAATATTGAATCGGCAATTAATTAATAGCAATTAAACCTGAATCCCTATTATTTCTATCTTATAACATGCCTGTCTGTTGGTTGCGTTCGGCGCTCACTCATCCCCCAAATCAGAAGATCTTTTAACAAGGATTTTGTTGTTGATATATGCTTCTATAATATTACAAGATCCCCGTGTGGGTTTCAAGGTCAAAAGTTTTTGGAAGGGCAATATTTGACCCACTGTCTCTCATCAAACATGTCGTAGAAAAGCAACTAAGTACGGGTTTTTCCTTCAAAGTCGGGTTGCATCTATATAAGAGGCGTGGAACCAACAGTCTACATAAAATAGGCCAGATATGTAAAATGGTTGTGCACACACAATGAAAGTTGTGGAACAAGAAGATATGATGAGAGATTGGGGATTTTTCCATTGAGGATTGACTTACATCAGCTTCGTCACAACGATGTGCCCAAGGTCGGACAGTGCTAACATCCACTGTTGAATTTCTTTAAACATTCTCTAAACGTTCGTTGATGCGAACTGGGGTCTTGAGTCAGCACTGAGGGATTCTATGGCATTGTCTTGTTTTAATCGAACGTCTCTGAAAGCCAGATTAAAACCGTTATGGTGATGTCACCTATTACTGAAATAGGTTGCTAATACTAAACAGTGTAGAAGAGTGTCTGAGAAATCTTGCTAAATATACAAATTGGTCACTGATACAATATTTATTTAGATTTTTAAAAATAGGAGACATTACTTTTTTACCCTCCGTTGTATGTTTTTCGGTATCACTTTATTTAATTTTATTTATTTTTTATAAATATATTTTTTTGGTATTGTTTGCTGGTGACGGCTAGTTGCCGAAACATTTTTGTTTTATTGTAATTGGTTCTGTAAACCTGATATCCACTTTTTTTTTTCATTTTTTATTTTTTTGACAGAAAGTCTAGTGCTGTGACCACCTGGGACCTGGTCATTCACCAGGCGAGTCCTGAGGATGCCGGTTTGTATGAGTGTCAGGTGACATCTCGTGCCGGCCACATCCGGTTAGTGCAGCTGAACGTTGTCGGTAAGTACATGCTAGACTCGGTCCGCATTGACTTGAGGTCCTAATGACGAGATGGTTAGGTTATTTGCCTCGAGCTCTGAAGGTCGTGGGTTTGTTTAATTGACATGTTGTTTGGTCAATTGTTAATCCTGTAGATTGTCGCTGATGTTATGGAGGCAATCGTTTAACCGTGCTGTTGGGAGAGACTGAGCCACAAGGCATACAACCCTGTACAATACAACAAAGTTATCCATTTCACTTTAAACATTTACACTTCTAAACCCATCGAGTGCCGACTGGTCTATCAACAACAACAAAATATGAGTCTTACACCTGATGTCAGTTCCGCCAATAGCGGTTTTTACCAATAGATTTGCTGATCATGTTTGCTTCCACTGGTCCGAAAACAATGGTAGTCTCCCCGATTAGTAATTGGATCTGGCTTAGTCGTTGATGCTGTCTGATTTTCAGTCTGCATAGAACGCTCGAGACTCGTTTGGGAAACCGTAAAGTGATTTTAATCAAGTACTGAGGGTACGCTATTTGGCTGAGGATACACTATTTGGCTGAGGGTACACAATTTGGCTGAGGGTACACTATTTGGCTGAGGGTACTCTATTTGGCTGAGAGTACTCTATTTGGTTGAGGATACACTATTTGGTTGAGGGTACGCTATTTGGCTGAGGGTACACAATTTGGCTCAGGGTACTCTATTTGGCTGAGAGTACTCTATTTGGCTGAGGGTACGCTATTTGGCTGAGGGTACTCTATTTGGCTGAGGGTACACTATTTGGTTGAGGGTACGCTATTTGGCTGAGGGTACACAATTTGGCTGAGGGTACACAATTTGGCTGAGGGTACACTATTTGGCTGAGGGTACACAATTTGGCTGAGGGTACACAATTTGGCTGAGGGTACACTATTTGGTTGAGGGTACGCTATTTGGCTGAGGGTACACTATTTGGCTGAGGGTACGCTATTTGGCTAAGGTTACACTATTTGGTTGCGGGTACACTATTCGGCTGAGGGTATGCTATTTGGCTGAGGGTACTCTATTTGGCTGAGGGTACACTATTTGGTTGCGGGTACACTATTTGGCTGAGGGTACACTATTTGGCTGAGGGTACGCTATTCGGCTGAGGGTACGCTATTCGGCTGAGAGTACACTATTTGGCTGAGGGTACACTATTTGGCTGAGGGTACACTATTTGGCTGAGGGTACGCTATTTGGCTGAGGGTACGCAATTTGGCTGAGGGTACGCTATTTGGCTGAGGGTACGCTATTCGACTGAGGGTACGCTATTTGGCTGAGAGTACACTATTTGGCTGAAGGTACACTATTTCGCTGAGAGTACACTATTTGGCTGAGAGTACACTATTTAGCTGAGGGTACACTATTTGGCTGAAGGTACACTATTTCGCTGAGAGTACACTATTTGGCTGAGAGTACACAATTTAGCTGAGGGTACACTATTTGGCTGAAGGTACACTATTTGTAGACGGTACACTATTTGGCTGAGGGTACACAATTTAGCTGAAGGTACACTATTTGGCTGAAGGTACACTATTTGTAGACGGTACACTATTTGGCTGAGGGTACACAATTTTGCTGAAGGTACACTATTTGGCTGAAGGTACACTATTTGTAGACGGTACACTATTTGGCTGAGGGTACACAATTTAGTTGAAGGTACACTATTTGGCTGAAGGTACACTATTTGTAGACGGTACACTATTTGGCTGAGGGTACACAATTTTGCTGAAGGTACACTATTTGGCTGAAGGTACACAATTTGGCTATTTATCATCGTCATTTCGTGCTGTTATGAACGTCTCATAAGGTCTGCAGTCTAATCCTAAATTCCGTTTTATCCTTTGAAAGTCTGTCGATATTGTAGACAGAATAAAGTTCAGCACCGTCTTCGGGCTTTTTGTCTTCGCGCACAATCTGTAGCCTTGTGATACTAAATTTTGTTCGTTGATTTCTTTAAAACGTACTCGTTTCCTTACTCCATATGTTATCCTATTTTAAAGCATTATACGTGTGTGTGTAATTGACCATGTCTGTCTACATATGTGTGTGGTTGTGTATAGTGCTTAACAGACTCCTCCTCTGCAACTCCCACTAGGTACTAGGTACTAGAATACTGGTCCGAGCCACTAGTTTTAGTTTAATTAACATTTCTTAGCCAGTATAATTGACACAAAGAAACTAGATCACAGTTATAGTCGATACTGCTTGCAGTTGGTTAAACGTGGTCGATCCTTTGTTTTGTTTCTCATAAATGGATGGATGGATCGATGGATGGATGGATGAGTGGGTGGATGGATCAGTGCGTGTTTAGTGATTTTCCGCTCGCTTCTCATTATAATATGCCGAATATGTAACCATATTCTTTTTTTCTAATAAATGCTGACACTCTGTTGTCCAGTTATTTCTCTCATTTCTGAACTTTTTAAAATCATCCCATTTCATCGTCATCAATTCTCTTTATGCCTAGTGGCACATGAGTCTTCAAAGAGGACTTTCCATGCTTTCCTGTCCTGTGTAATCTTCAGTGCAGTTTTCCATGTCATAGAGGCCGCATTCAGGTCACTCTCCATCGCTAGTCTCAATTTTGTTTTTTGGGCGCCCCTTCTTCCTCTTTCCCTCTGGTATCCACGTGAGAGCTGTTTTGGCAGGTATCAGGATTCATTCTCATAACGTGGCCAAGCCATTTACATCTTCTATCCCATTTAATGTTCGTCTATTTTCTTAAGCATTTCTTTCTTTATTTATGCATTTTATTTTTGTTCCTGATTTTAGTGGTTCTGGGAAGTCGCCGTGTCGGAGCGGTTAGACGCTCGCCTGCGGATCGGAAGGTCGTGGATTCGCTCACTGGCAGAGCCGGACTTTTTTTCAAAAATGACCTTGGCTCACAGGTCGACCTAGCCTTGAGTGGGTACCGGGTGCAGTCCCGGGAAGTAAAGGCAGCCAGCGTGATGCTGACTACGCACGCATCTTGTGCCGATTGGTCTTTTAAATATAGGTTTAGCCCTATATGTCCTTCACTTTACGTTTCCTTTTTTTTCAACTTACTTAGTGGCTCTATGACAGGATGGGTTCGGCAAAGAACTGATTATAACAAGTGTGCTAATGGAATGATTAGCATCTACTGTTTGCAACGTTTGCTGCAGGAGACGGAACAAGTAAGGTTTGCCCAGGTTGCTGTAGGGTCGATTTTCAAACAATCAATGAATCGATCAGCGAAGACTGGTGTCTGCATTCGAAATTAAGTGGCCACAAAAACTGATGACCACTAAAAGCGATGAATTCAAGAAAGATGAGGAAATAAGTTAAATCAACGGACAACTAAAGTAATCCTAAGACAAACGTTGATGAGTGGGGGCACAGATGTTGGACTGAATTCTATCTATGATATTTTCAAGTAATCGCAAGGATAGGAGCGAATAGGAGACTAGACTGGGAGGTCTGCATGACACATGACAGCCTATGACGATGATGAGATCAAGATGATGATGATGACGACGATGATGATAAGGAGAACTGGTATATATGTCTGTGGCCCTTACACTATGGTCCTGTACCCTTCATGGTGTGGAAGCTGATTCTTCATTGGAGTTACATCCATGTAGATAGAAAAGCTGACAGTGGATGCAGTCAGTACCGGGGATAATGCGAATTTGAACATTTGCATGGAGGTTAGTCAGCCGATAGAGGGACTCTTGTGTCTAAGGGTGAGACACGTTCTGTAGACTACGTGAAGTGTGACTCCGTGAATGATGATCTTGTTGAAAGAGTTTAAGTGGAAGAGGATTGACTCTATGGCATCGAGTTTTATTCTGTATGGCTCTCTCTGTCTAGCTGTCTCCTTTTTTCTTTCTTTTCTTTGTTTTGTTTCTATCTATCTATCTATCTATCTATCTATCTATCTATCTATCTATCTATCTATCTATCTATCTATCTATCTATCTATCTATCTATCTATCTATCTATCTATCTATCTATCTATCTATCTATCTATCTATCTATCTATCTATCTATCTATCTATCTATCTATCTATCTATCTATCTATCTATCTATCCATCTATCTATCTAATCTATCTATCTATCTATCTATCTATCTATCTATCTATCTATCTATCTATCTATCTATCTATTCTATCTATCTATCTATCTATCTATCTATCTATCTATCTATCTATCTATCTATCTATCTATCTATCTATCTATCTATCTATCTATCTATCTATCTATCTATCTATCTATCTATCTATCTATCTATCTATCTATCTATCTATCTATCTATCTATCTATCTATCTATCTATCTATCTATCTATCTATCTATATATCTATCTATCTATCTATCTATCTATCTATCTATCTATCTATCTATCTATCTATCTGGTTAATCTATCTATCTATCTATCTATCTATCTATCTATCTATCTATCTATCTATCTATCTATCTATCTATCTATCTATCTATCTATCTATCTATCTATCTATCTATCTATCTATCTATCTATCTATCTATCTGTCTATCTGTCTATATGTCTGTCTGTCTATCTGTCTGTCTGTCTGTCTGTCTGTCTGTCTGTCTGTCTGTCTGTCTGTCTGTCTGTCTGTCTGTCTGTCTGTCTGTCTGTCTGTCTGTCTGTCTGTCTGTCTGTCTGTCTGTCTGTCTGTCTGTCTGTCTGTCTGTCTGTCTGTCTGTCTGTCTGTCTGTCTGTCTGTCTGTCTGTCTGTCTATCTGTTTGTCCGTCCGTCCATCCGACCCTCTATCCATCCTTCCATCCATCCTTTTATCTATCTCTGTCTGTTCTGTCCGTCTAAATATATATATATATATATATATATATATATATATATATATATATATATATATATATATATATATATATATATATATATATATATATATATATGTGTGTGTGTGTGTGTGTGTGTGTGTGTGTGTTTCTTTCTCTCCCTTCATCTATTTCACTATCTCTATGTCTAGTCCCCCATCTCTCCCTTCTCTCCTACCCTCTTTCCTCCCGCCTTTCTTCCGTCTTTTATCTCCTTTTTTTTCCCTTTCTCTTTCCCTCTTGACTCCTCTCCCCCCCCCCCCCCCTTTTTTTTGTGTGCTATCTTTCTCACTTCTATTACTTTGGTAAGTGTGAGAATTATGCTTGTGTATCATATTGAAACTGTAAACATATTCCTTATGTTTTCTCATTAAATCCCGCATTTCAACCACTGTCAACATTGTACTTGCACTGTTACATTTTGTTAAGTCATTATTTCCAGTACACAGTCGGAGATTAGCAGTACCTGCTCGCAACGATTCAGTTTGTTTAGTGTCGGCACAGTGTTTTTCTTCTTTTAGCGTCTATTTGGTAATGTGGGTTTATCAATTGATTCACACTTAGTCAGCCCCTATAAATCTTCGCTAACCAACTTCAAACCAATGACTTTGGATAGGTTCACTTGTTTATTAATCACCTGATACTGTCCGCGTGTCAACTTAAAGTTTTTGCTACTTCAGACATGGACTGAGCACGTGTGGAAATCCGTCTATTGCAGCGATATCAATTCTTGATTCGTTCATTCATTATTTCATTCATTAATTAATTCATTCATTCACATTAATTAAATTATTATTGAACTAACTCTGTTAGATTCTTATACTGTTTTCCTTGTATTTTTTTTCCTCAAAGTTCATGCCGTGTGGCTTTGATAGTCTTGTCTGTTCACAACCTTCTGTCTCTGAACTTTCAATCAGTTCTGACACAGACGATTTTCAATGCTATAATGTCAGATTGTGCAACACATTCTATCTCGAACTCCGCCCCCCCCCCTCTCTCTCTCTCTCTCTCTCTCTCTCTCTCTCTCTCTCTCTCTCTCTCTCTCTCTCTCTCTCTCTCTGCGCGCTTATCAGTGACAAGTCAGTTGAGACAGATGTGGTGATCTTCACAGATGGGTCCGTTAAACGAGGACATAAGAGTGCATGGGCATTTACAGCTCGCTCATCAGGCAGAATAGTTCAGGAAGCCAGCGGTGCCTTCTTCATGACCACCAGCAGCATGACGATGGAGGTGATGGCGGTGACACAGGCTTTTGTGTGGCTGGGATTACAGGACTATTCCCGCGAGTGTGTGTGCTGAGTGATTCTTTGAGCATGACTGGCGGGTCGAGGCAGGCTGGTTACGCAGATAGTGGCTTGAGTCATTGCAAAATTATCACGTGTGTGCAGTTACTTTCATATTCGTCCCATGGCATGCAAGTAATGAGAGAGCTGATAGACTGGCAGGCACTGCATTAATTGAAGATGGCCTGCCCATGGATCACGCCGATATTGTCATTGCCCTTAGAGAGATAGGACGTTCTGAGGTTTTTTTTTAAAGCAACGTGTCCACATCACTTCTAAGAACACGCGAATTGGGAGTAAAGATCGGCACAGCCAGCTTGAGAAGCACACTGGACGCACACGAAGTCTTGTTAACCAACATAGGACTGGTACTATTAACCGCACGACGCTGACGAATATGTTGAGAGGGGAATCTGAGCGCCTATGGATGTGTCCGGAGTACTGTGAAGATAATCTAAGTCATAACTCATAACGAACTCCCTCTGCCTATCTCTCCCCCCCCCCCCCCCAACTTTCCCACTGTCACGATATACTCCAGTTTGTTTCTTCTCACTCTCCTGCTTCTTCTTTCGTTCGCTTGAAATAGATTATCTATATCTGCAACGTTGTCTCTAGTATGAACTTCAGTGTCGTTTGTACCCGTAAAGTTTGACTTCAACCAATGTTTCTTTGGCCAGATGTTTTGCCTTGATATGTTGTATTTGGGAAAGTCTTGGAGGACATGATCTGTTGTCTCAGATGCCAGTCCACATGTGCACTTGGCTGATTCGCCGATTTTAAATGTTGTGTACATGTGGCTACGAAGTCGACTGTGTCCTGTTCTAAGGCGTAGAATAATAATTTGCTCTGGCTTGATATGACCAAAGAATGTCACCTTCTGATGTGAGTCAGTTTCTTTCAAATCATCTTCATTACTCTTTTATGTCTGTCCAGGGTATTCCCATCATTCGTCCATAAAACCACACCTCCGCAGCTTCCCCGAAATAATTTCACTAATTTCCACCTGTCCATGATTTACTTCCGTGTATCAAGATAAAATTTAAACAATTGTTGAGAATTGTTTGGCTCAACTCATTTGACAATAAGAGATTGTATAGAATGTTCTCTACTTTGTACAAATGCTGCCTCGCATTCTAGATGGTCAAAATGTTATCTGTTAACTTGTGACCAGGAGAGCTGACACAAAGAAAACATTTGGAAAGGTAGGGGGTGTTCAGTCCCTTATATATTTTCTTTTGTTTTGTGCTTGAGAAGCTTACGTCTTGTTTTAATAATATTATTAATAATAATAATAATGTCCTGAATGCCAAAAAGTGTTAAATTTGGAATAGGGTCATGCGTCTTAGAAAACTTGTTCTTGCAGCGAGATGATGTAGTCATTAGCACGATATTGTTGTATTCCGAACATTGTACCTAACATTTCGATCTGTATGTTGTCTAGTGGTTATCTAGTGAACCTATTGAATGTAGAATTGCCTAGTGAACTGAGAGACAACCAGTAATTACCCAAGTTAGGTTCGGGACATCATGAAAAGCTTTTAAAACTAACATTTTAAACCAGAGATTCTTATTTTCAGTAACCTTTTAATTTTACTTTTTTAATTTTATTGTGAAGTGCTAGGGTCATTCTCTTTAGAAATATTTTATTTATAAACACATCCTCTGCAACTTAAATTAAAGGCGTCATTTTCAGCTCAGATTCAGAATTTGTCGAGTTGGAGACGGATTTTCTATACGGAACTACTAGTTCTCGATCCTCCAAGCATCTTCCCCGTCCACCTCAAGAAAATGACTTTTTGTAGGGGGAAAAAAAAAGGGGGGGGGGCGCGCTTTGTTTATTTTCTAAATTAGAAATGTATTTACGAGCATTGATTTTTGTTCATTAAGTGCAAGCATCAACCTCAATGAAAACAAGCACTTTTGAACCAGATACTTCTTAATCAAGGTTAACTTCCCGAGGATCCTTTGATGAATATTTTAAGCTTGTTAATTGGCCCGTTCTTCAATGAAATTGTTAATGTTTTCACGATAAACATTCGGCAGCGCATGTTTCTAGTGTTGTGTTGTCAAGTTCCTTTGTGCAACGTGAAAATATCGTCCATCGAATGCCGATATCGAACACAACAATAAATCGGTTACGATTTGTCTGATGCCTCAGTTGTGTGGACATTATCCTTTTCTTTCACTTATAACATGTATTTAGTATATTACAGTTTTGCTTCTTACAAAACCTCCCATTTCATAACTAGAAAGTGTGTTCAACATGTACTCAGTTCAATACAATTTTCTCTCTTTCAGGTCCTCCCATTTCAAAACCAGGTATTTATTTACATGTTTTTCAAGTGCTGGAGCCTCGTGTGCATGTAGTACAATATAGTATCAACAAATGCATGCCTGTTTTGCCAATTACTGCCAAGCACCTAAACTTTGCTATTCTTCGCCGTCTGCTTGTGTAACTCTGTTATGCTTTTGATTTCCTGTACTCACGCGACCACTTACATAGACTCTTGGATACACAGTTCGTTAGTTTGTAAAACAGTATATCGCCGACTGTTAAACATTTTACTCAGTAAGTTTTTGTGATTGGAGATTGGTAATATAATTCTGTTTATTTTCTAAGTACTTAGTTGTATTACGTAGCTTTAAATCTTTGAGTGGTCATCAGAGTGGATTTGAAAACTGGACAATGAGTCATGAAAGAGGAAAGAAAATAGAGGTCGTGAAGATATATTTTTAGATGAATGTGGATATAATCAACGACTTATCAGAAAACATATGCAAGCTCTTTATTTGAAAATATCAAAGACATTGACTCACTAAAATAACTGTTTGCAACAAGAAGGAGACAACTGGAAAACATCGTGATGCTGGAAAAGATGGAAGGGCAAAGACGCAGAGGAAAACTGAGAGAACAGATGCTGGACAATTTGACATCATGAAATGAAGAATAATCTGTATCAGAGTTGATAGAAAGTGCATGAGACAAAAGATTGTGAGTAGGAATGACTATCAATGCCACACGGCATGGATTACGAGAATAAGAAACGGGAAAAAATTACGACGTAGTGACACATTTAGGTGTTTCAAGATTACTCATTAATGCCTTTAGCACATGACAGGTTAAAGTTTTTTTAAGGCACGCCAATGGAGAAGGGGGAATATAAACATTAGCCTCTTTTAGACCTAATAGACAACGGTCAAAGATAAATATTAATATACAAATAATACACATTTATCAGAATATCAGATAACAGAGACGACTGTAGAGCCATTGTGATCATTGTCTGCTTCAAATCAAGGTAACTAAGGGAAAAATGATATAAATGATAACACTTTGGACTGCAATAAGTAATAATCTGGAAGGTTTTGAAAACATCGAGAACACAGTAAATATTTATGTAAAAACACAAACTATCAGACAAATTGTCGAAACAATACCTTATACAAGATTCATCGAGAAACAGCGATTCAAGTGGTTTGGCCATCTCGCTAGAATGCAGTAAGATCAAATAGCACCACAGAAACTACATCTCAGAAGATCAACAACCAGAGCAATAGAACGGCCGCGAAAAACATGAATCAACAGCATTTAAGACACTCTACGCCTTCACTGCATGGCAATAACCAGTGACCCTACACGAGCACTGGATAGCAAATTATTCCTCCCCACGTCTCTTAGAGGCATAAATGGTTATGACGATGATGATGATGAAAGCATGTTCTAGTATTTTAAAAAAAAAAATTTGGACAAAGATAAAGAAGTCATTTTACAAAAACTATTGACATTATGTTATCATAGTGTGTTTAGAGCGATGGCACGCCATGAGTATTGAAGTAATCGAAGTCACACCCGTCATCTAGACATTCCAGGAAATGTGTTGGTTAGTGTTTGAGAGTAGGTCGACCTTTTACAGGCCGCTGCGTTCCCAATGCGATCTCTGCTGCTTCGATTGTTGTATGATAAAGAAGTGTACGCCATCTGAATCGATCTTTTGCTGCAACTTCTCGTGTCTCCGTGTTGATGTTGGAGGACTTGAAAACAGTCTCGATGGTGTTTTTGTAAAAGTGAAGAAAAAAGCACTTTCACCTATGACATATTGGGTATGTAGTGCTCGAAAAACGCTTTCTGGGGTCAATACGTGATATAGTCAACATCACGCCGGATGCCTTTACTTCCCAGTATATTACCTGGTGGGGCGTCCGTGGCTTAGGCGTTGCGAGTCGAAATCGTAATTCCAACGTACCACGATCAAAACCCACCGCAGGCTGCGTGGATTTTTATCATGATATGGAGCGTCGCAGGTCGACCCAGCCTAAAATGGGTACCAGGATGGCTGTCCTGGGAAAGTAAAGACGGCCGGCGTAATGTTGACCACATTACCCACCTAGTGCCGATTGGTCTGTAAAAATATGTGTCCTTTTCCCGTATGCCCGATTCCCCTAAGGGCGTGAAATTGGATCTTTACTTATATATATTTATTACCTGGTACCTAATTTGGGCGGGGTCAACCTGGGATCAGTTTGAAAAACAAAAACACGATACTGATTTGAAGCTATAACTTTATGACCAGTAGACGAGCGACTCTGGCAGAATCTTTTCAAAATGTCCATGTAGATGGCACGCTTTTTGGGCAAACATGATTTTGCTATACATTAACTCAGTCTACTAACAAACCAACAGCTAAACTAACCCAGGAAAAAAGATACTGATCCAGACATAGCTTTATGCTCGCGCGGCACGCAGTCCCTCTGCAGCCAAAACAATAATGTGCCGCGATACTTTTGGAAAAGGGTATTCCAGTGAAATTTGACTAAAAAGCTTAACCAAGTGGGGAAGCAGAAAAAAAGTGCACAAAACAACATAAATAAAGTTTTGGTCGGCAGCTTTTGTCAAATATGAAGTGAACTACACAAAGATAACAAAGAGGAGAGGAGAGTATTAAGATCTCTGAGGGGTGACATGAGCAACTTTTTAAAAAATTTGATGTGAAATGGATTAAATGAAATTAAATAAACGATGGCTTTAAAAATATAGTCGCAAAAATTAAAACATAATATTGGTAATGTATAATATAATCGTAGGAATAGATGAATGACAAATGGTAATGTTACATAAATTATACTGATAAGAGATAGAATAAAATAATATTATGAAATTTAAAAAAGAACAGAAAAGAATTACGATTTTAAATGTTATAAGAGGTAAATTGTTTAGATCAAGGTATGTTGGATAAATAATACCACCTGGTATGATCGCCAGAGCAAGATTTTGATGCTGTGACAGATACGTCGTCTTTACCTCTGTGTTCAGAGCTGTTAAAATAGAGAGGGATTGGTTTAAGTGTCTTCTTGTCAATATCGGAGAGGTGTTTCCGGAAACGATCAGCTAGCTTTCTTTTCCGTTTGGAAAATGCTAGCCTAGAGTGTTCTATAGCTAGTTCCCCCCCCCCCCCCCCTCTTAATTTGACCCTCTTCAAGATCTTTTCTAATGCTGTAGTTCTCCACAACAAAAGCTGCTTTTCTGTCAATTTGGCTACGCATCCATCTCAGCTAACCTGATATTTCTTCGGTGGTGAGATAAAGGGAAGTCGCGAGCACTGATATGCACTTACACTCCGAAAAGAAGTAGAGGATACACTAGACAACAGAACACCATTGGAGAGAAAGAGCAGTTAACAGCGCGTCTCTCCTAAGGACCCAATAAAAAAAAATTATAATTGAATTGTGCCCATACATGTTCGTGTTTCTGCTTCCTCCTCCTGTTCCCATGTTTACCTTTGTTGTGAATAATACTGTATAACGATTCATCTATTTTGCATGCTACTTCCTTACCAAATTTATACGAATGGGTGTCTTAAGGATTGAGAAACTTGTCTTTTGCATGTATGCATGTTTTTGTTCATCTTCCTTTGGAAATTGGCTTAATCGCAGCACCTAGCATGAAAAAGCCTCTTGTGCTTCATATAGTAAGGCAACATATTGTATTGTAGATGACTCTTATACATTTACCCTTAAGCATGAGCTGGATTTGTTTCCCAGATTTGATCACTATTGAAACTGAATATAATGGTCTCTTTAAATTACCACTGCCTACACTATAGGACCTTGTTTGTGTGCCTACACCATAGTTCCCAGTTTGGCTGCCTACACTTAAGCTCCCTGTTTATCTTCCTTCACTATATCTCCTTGTTTGTCTGCCTAAAATATAGCTGCTTGTTTGTGTGCCTACACTATAGCTCATTGTTTTTCTGCCTACACTATAGCTTCCTGATGGTGCAACTATAAAAATACTCCGATTGTAAAAGTTCCTTGTGTGTCTCCATACGTGAAAATGTAAACACTTTGCTTTCACATTCAATCCTTTTCATCTAAGCATCGGCCCTGCTGGCATAGTCGTCATTTAGAGGTTTATCAGGCTGGCCATAGGCGTCAGAATCTGGGGGAATCAGGTCCCGGAGACTCCCCAACCCCAACCCCACCCCCTGCAAAATTGTTTAAGGGACTCCAACATTTTGAAAGTGGGCTAAGTGGCCTCTTTTTATCCATATAGGCAAATTATCTCTAAAAGTATATGTTTATAAATCTCATATTTTTCAGAATTATTTTGATTTGCCAATCATTACATAATTATTACGATTATAACGCTCTTGAACTAGAATTGAGCTCTGCGACGACACCCTTACCTATAAAATACGTTACGTTTGAAAAGAGGAAGTTGGAAGAAATGGTTGGTGCTCTTCTCCCAGTGTTTTCCTAGTGACGGTGACGTTGAGCCGGGTGGTCCATTTTCATTTCTAGCTAAGGATAGGTGTTATTTCTTTGTTTTTTTTTCTGAATACGGCATTGAGATACAAGCAGTCACCGATAAATGGAATGTAAAAATGGAAAGACAACTTGAGTAGTTATCCTGCTATATGATGATATGACCCAGTGTATGTGAAATTGTATTAACAGACACTTCGTAGACAGAATCTTTCTTAGGATAAGCGGCTGCAGTTACATCACATTTAGGAAGGGGTGTGGCATCTAGCAACAATCTTCCAGAAACATGTGAGGAAATCTAGGTACCTATAGTTGGGGTAATAATTGGGAAACAGTAAAATAGCGTTTGACAGCAGATATTCCAGTAGGCTCTGGATAGCATCACTTGGTGTCCTAAACTCTGGCTTGACGTTTAAAATAGGAGAGAGAGAGAGAGAGGTGGGGGGGGGGATCAATTGTCTGGACGTAATCATTGTAGAACAGGTAACAGACATGATTCAGACATCGTTCTCTGTTACTGTGGGCTTGGAAATGTTATGGAAATAATGTTCGCAGTCAACGTGACAAGTATATGTGCTAAAGAGCTTCTGGGGCGAGTTGCTACAGGCAGACAATTGACCAGTGAATTTGAAACATCGACTAAAACTAAGGCAATTGACCAGGGGCAAGCGGCCAAAGATTTCATGTTTTCTTTTAGGAAAGACAATATTAACACTGACTGAGGGAATGCAGAAGACTCCACGTAACATCACATTAGACCAAGTATTGCAAAATAATAAAATAAATAATTCAATATGAAGGGAACCATAAAGTATAACTGAAAGCTAGAATACGTATAAGAGCTTTGCAATAATGAATGAACGAACTTTTCGTTGAAAGGGTTAAGAATTGGGCACACAGGCCCGTCTAGTATTTTGCCCTTCTAGTCTCCCTCCCTCCTTTCATACACTATTTCACTCATACATCAAGCAACAGTAAACATTATTAACAGCATCAAAATGTTCTATCTATGGTAAACCGTAGTAATTGTAATAGATCTAAGGGCAAATATGCCTTTTTTCTAAAATACTTTTATCTTTAATGGGAGCATATAATCTGTGCTCAGGCAATACTCAAACAGTTTTCTATTGTATGTAAATGTACTTGTGATGTTTTTGTTTGTTGTGGAAGATGTTTCCTCAACTGAGCTGGGGAGTACGCTAAACTGGTTCTGTTACTAGGTTCAGGGATATGTAATATGTTCAGGTATTTACTATGCCTTCCATTATATTTAAACAACGGGCATACGTAGAATGGAGCTTTTGTGATATTGTTTTGTGAACAAATTTAGCATTTTAGTAAAGGAGACGTTCACAGAGCGGTAGCAGCATAAAACATCGCGATAGTGAGAGAAACTTGATTGCCTACGTCTTTCGGCCAATCATTTGATGATGATGATGATGATGATGATGATGATGATGATGATGATGATGATGACAATATTGATGTTGATTAGGAGGATGACGATGCAGTAATGCCAGGGAAATTACTGTTCCAAAGTTTTAAAAATGATTAATAATCAATCGAAAGTGTGTGTCGATAACTGTCGCTCCGTGATGGAGCACATGAAAGGGGAAAGTAAACGATAAAAGAAAGAGGGCAGGAAGTGTTAGTACCGGTCTGATTGCACTTTACATCGGCCGCTAACTGGGGTCGGGTCACGTGGTGCGCAAAGATTGCAAATGCATGTTGCAAAACATTGTGGCATACGCGTGAGCGTTTGAAAAACATCAGGAACATGGAGGCTGTGATTATGTTTTAATCTAAGGCGGACTAAGGTTAGGAAAATATTGATAGCAGGTTGTTTTATATATCTACAAGAAGTTGCTACAGTTTAACTAAACGTGGCCTTAATAGTGGCGATTATAAAAGTGCCGATTATTATGATGATGGCGATTGTGTGTGCTACTTTGTAATATTGGTAATAAAAAGACGCCGGGAGCAGTCACACCGATACAAAGAAAACATAAGGACCCTCCTTTTTTCTCAAAAATACCTCTACCTCCTTACACATTTTCAGTTATCTTCTTCTTCTTCTTCGCGTTCACCAGCTGTACACTCTGGTGGAAAGTTCTGGTTGCTCGTCCACTACTGAACTGCAGTCCTGCTCCAGAACCTGAGTGTTGCGTGTGCATCAGTTTTACAGATCTTTTTCTCTTGAATACAGACTGTTGGTTCCTTGCCTCACCGGCAGATGCACTCCGACTTCAAAGGAAGCTCCCCAATTAGTCGACTCTTACGACATGCTTTCGGGGAGGCAGTGGGTCTATTCTTGTTTTCCCCACAATGGGGCCTCAGAACCCACACGGGGGAATAACAGTTATAATACTATATTCTTATAAAGAGAATGTCTATAAATGGTTAAGGGGGAGGGGCGACCTCTTTGTCTCTCAATAAAATTATCATCTGGAGGTTGATGATTCAGTTTCAATTCTGTCCCTTGGTCATCGAGCTCGGGGCCTTTAGAGATTCCTAGAAGTCGTCATTGGAGCTTTAGTGTTTCATGCAACGCTTTGAGTGGACAAACAGGCGTTCTGTAGAGAGAGACCTTGAGGGAGAGATACGAACAACGCTGAAACCAAGTCGATCCTCTTGATTTATTGGACAAAGATTCACTTATCAAGCTAACCAAGCAGACTGCGCTCTAGTGGATCCTAATATTGAGGGAAGTCAATGAACTGACTACTTAACAAATATTGGAGGTTATACGGAACAGCCAAATACAGAATGTACTTATAGGGAAAATAAAACTCAGATCAAGGCAGCCATTAGAATCCATTGAAACACTTCCAATCTTGGATCCAATCCTAAAGACACGATTAACTTCTTACAAAAAGGAAACAGACCATTAGGTTTAGACTGCGACTTGACACAACCGACTCTGCAGCCGTATGTGTAAGAAACTAAAGATAGAGGATTCAGAACTTTGCCCATGTGGACAGACACCAAAGAATACTTAACATGTGCTACAGACATACTCTCTTCATACAGTAGAGAGATCCCAGGTGTGGCTGGTTGGCATTCCAATGGAAACCAAACTCTCTGGATCAGTGAAAGACATGCGTCATACCACAGACGTCATAGAGGCATGCGGCCTTCTCATCTGAAAACCATTGCCAGGGAGAACGAAAAGAAGAAGTACTCATCAAATATATCAGTAATATCCTTTACCCGTTCATTTACGCTTGATGTCCATAGCAAGTGTACCTGCTACAAGTGAACTAGTTCTACCTTATGCGACTCTGTGGCTTTGAGGTTAATGAGATTGTTTCACAATGTAATTATTTACATTTACTAGAGTTCAGTTGCCGCAATATGCGCTTCAGACAAACAAAGACCGTTCTAGGGGCTTGCAGGCAGTGGTACGAGAGTCACACCATGGAAGAGATGGGGTGTCCCCACGTTATACTATGTGGTTACCTTTGATTACATTGCAGCCAACCTATATTGTAATAGCGGTACAGTTGTACCGTAATTAGAGTTATAACTTTCTATGAGGTGGTTGCTGAGATAGTCAAAGCTTCTGGTACCAGTAAAAAAGAAAGTGTGTGTGAGGGGTAGGGGGGGGGGTGCAGACTGACAGATAATACGATGACCATAATTTCGTTGGTTTTCCTGTGCTGATGTAGCACAAGGGAAGATCATTCTGTTTTTTTTATAAACGTGATATGTGTCAATGGCGTCCTGCCATGAAGAAAAAAACCTCCTCTGAGCACGTATTTGTAGTTTCCATTTCTGTGTGTATTTCATCCACTATGTCTGTATTTTTTTTTTTTTTTTTTTTTCAGCTTTTGAAATAGCTAATTTCACATCTTTCGGAGCGTATGCATTGCTAGATTAGCTAATTATTTCGTGATAAAACTGTATCCAAATATTCACTTTCACTCCCACTGTGAAAACGACACTGTCAAAATAAACTAGCCTGGCTTTTCAAAATCTGTTCGCCAACTGCAAAAATCCGAAATTCGCGTTTTAGTTTCAGCCACTTCTATTCCTGGGCCTATAATTACAGTCTTTTATTGCCCTTGTTCAGCGTATCCTTTGATGCAAGGCAAGGTCAATAACAAAAACGAAATTCAAATAAACTTGCGGCTTTATGTTTTTTAACGTGTAATCGATGTTGACGGTTTAAATCATGAGTCACATTTAAATAGTGATTCTTAAATGTTACTTGCCTCAGGACATCTTCGCGTTGTAAAATCACCCAAGACCTTCCTATGCAGTACTGGAGATGATCTTAGATATTTCTTTTACTAAAAACAGTCAGATACCCGGTGAGTGAGCGCCAAAGAGGCAGTATTTTAGGAAACAGTAAGTTACAAACTTTTAGTAAAAAATCGGCTTTCTAGAAACGCTTCGCGTGATTTTAACATGTTAATTTAACCAAGAGTTCCTTTAAGGTTGAAACTGCGATAAGTCAAGCAAACCGGCATTGGAGTTAAAATGTTCACACAACTAAGTTTGTACAAATTCTATTTGAAATTAAGAAAGCCTCAAATAAAACTATAATATGAAATCTGAAGAAACCGTGTGAGAAAAAAAAATGGTATGCGAAAAACAATTGGTACAATAACTATCTTGAATTTTTTTTTTTTTTTTTTTTTGTGAGAAACGAATACTGAAGTATTTAGGCCACCTAATGAGAATGTACCCAATGATGCTGACAGCGACGGCATACAACATACAAATGGAAACATTAGAGGGTGGATATTATCATCATGTGCCCTGGCGTTGGCGCTCATACATCTCCACTGATTACGATCCCTGGTTGCCTGGAACAGCTCTCTTGATGATATCCGTCAGTGCCATTGTTTTAGTCCATACAGCATCATCTTTCTAAGTCTGCCTCTGCCCCTGTTACTACTGATCTTTCTAGCTGACACGATGTTTTTCAATGCCTCTTTTTTCATTACGTGGCCAAAGAGCAGTGTTTTGTCTCCTTCTTATTGTTGTATATAGAGCTCTACTTTAATTAGCTTCTTTCAAACAAGACTTCACAGCGTAATAGCATACCAAGCATTTGAGCGCGCCCTGGCTCAACTACCTATCATTAGTTAAACGGGCACGCCTAGAGTACAATGGAAATATTGTCAACAAGGGGAAAAAAGAGGCAGAAGAAGAAGAAAGAGATGTAAACGCAACCTGCCTCAGTGAAGTCCCACTTCAAGTTGTAAAGACAGACACCTTTTAAGCAGCAGTATTTAAAGAAATGCAGGAACCCCCCCCCCCCCCGCACCCCCCCCCCCCCAACAAAAAATTATCAAATGGAAGAGCTTTAGCAGCACTATAGAGTGTGTCCTTTGTAATTTTTTCTGTCTTTCAACCTTCCTCATTACATAGGTATGTAGGTTTCAAACGAAGTATACAAAATACCCCTAGTGCTGGAACTCCTCTTTGTCTAGTACTGTTTTGATTCATTGTGTGAATTCCTGAAGAAGGACGTGTGGCTGTTTTGTTTTTCCATTGTTTCTTTATTCTACCAGCTAAAACATCTTTTCCCAGTCTCTGCTTTCATTGGAATTCTGCTTTGAAATACCTTTACCATCTTATGCTGAACGTCTGTAACACAGTGCAGAGTTTACCTACCGCATTGTTTGCTATAATAATAATCATCATCATCAGCTCTCATTATGCGTAGTGATGACTTCCCATGCTTTCCTGTCCTGTGCAATCTTCAGTGCAGTTTTCCATGTCAGAGATGCTGCACTTAGGTCACTTTCCATCGTTTGCCTCCGTGTTTTTTTTTTTTTTTTTGGGGGGGGGGGGGGTGGGGGGGGGCGCTCCTTCTTTCTCTTTCCCTCTGGTATCCATGTGAGAGCTATTATGGCAGGTATGGTAGGATTTATTCTCATAACGTGGCCAAGCCATTGCCATCTTCTCTTGCTTATCTTACTGTCTATAGTTTCTTGTTTTGTGACTTGAAGCAGTTTAGTGTTTGAGATTGTATCTGGCCAGAAAATGTGGATAATTCTACGTTCACATGTGTGGTGGAAGCTGGATAGCCTGTGCGCATCCTTTTTGATCATTCTCGAGCATTCTGCTCCATAAAGAAGAACTGGCAAAATGGTGCTCTTGTCAAGTCGGAGTTTCGTTCCTCTGCAGTAACTGATGGATTTCCAGACTGGCCTCATCCTTCTAATAGCAGCTCTAGCTTTGTTTAGACGTGACTGTATGTCTTTCTCTATCCCTCCGAGTAGGTACACCACACTGCCAAGATATGTGAAATGTTATACATATTGTTTGCTATAAAAGCACACCTTAAACCTGCTCAATAGTGCACATGCATATCTCCATGGTAATGACTCCAACCAAAGAGTACTTCAGTCTAGATTCATTCTATCCCTCTACAATTGTTGGTGGAGGCAAGTTGGCTGATCCATATTTTCTTGCTCATTAATTTATGTTGGACTCTTCGTGTGGGTTTCGGGGCCTCATGGTGGGGGGGGGGGTGAAAAACCCACTACCACCGACAAGCTTGACGTAAAAGACGTTAAACTAGGGTTGTATCCTTCGAAGTCATATTCATCTACCTGAGATTCGAGGAGACAACAGTCTGCAGACAAACAAGTGAGATCTTGCACGCAGAATTCAAGTTCTGGAACATGACCAAGGTCCAGAACTGGACGAACAACCAGAACGTTTTCACCAGAATGTACAGCCAGTGAATGCGTGGAAGAAGAACGAGAAGAAAAAAAGAAGTAGGGTGGACAAGAATGTTGGGGACCTGTGGTCATGGTGAGATTAATTCCAAATACACAGAGATCTGACAAAAATTCATATACCTGTGATGTAGGTGAAGTTCAAGTATGATATCCATGTATGCCAGCAACTTGAGCTTACCATTATTTCGTGGTTAGAAGTAAAGATAATCACACTGTATTCAACGGAAGAAAGTCGTAAACTGTAACAATATTAATGTTGTTATGATAATATATAATTTACTGTCTAACGTCTCATCAGATTCAACATAATATAGCGGATGTACCCTGTTGGACTTATGTATGATGCAGTTATTTGAGGGCAGGGTGGATTCCAGTGTCCCATTGATGGAACAGGAGAGTAAAACCACTGTCCCTTAACCAGCATGCTGTGTAAATAAAGTGTAAGGGTTTGCTGAAATATGACGTGTTGAGTCGAAAGGCTCTGATATCGCAGCCTTGCTGCAAAGCACTAAGCAACGTGTCAATCTCGACTTTTTAAGGATGAACAAGGAGGAAGAAGAAGAAGAGGAAGATGAACAAGAAGAGGAAGAAGAAGAAGAAGAAGGAAGAAAGAAGAAGAAGAAGAAGAAGAAGCAGCAGTAGCAACAGCAGCTAAAAAGAACTATCAGTCAGTCATCACTTAATAATTTGAAATGCTTCTGCCTGTAATAATCTCAGCATTTAATTGCCTGTTAGCTCTGTTAGTACTAAAACATGTTCTTCAAAAATAAAATAAAAACAGCAAAAAATGACACGATGTGCATAAAAGATGAATCGATGTTTTTATTATGAAGAGTCGTTATTTTTCAAGGAAATATTCGTATTTAAATCTAGACTTGTCGTTACTTGTAACAGAAATATTACTACGAGCATCGCACGCAGATGATGATAATCCAATCTACAAAACAATCTAATTGTACTTGCGAGGAGAAAAGGCTGTCCGGAATATCATGACTCGCCGCTTTTTTACGTGGAAACAAAATGTCTTCGGAGCCAAATACATTTAATAAATGTGAATCATATAAAATGTATTAACATTAACATGTACATAAAAAGCGAAACCGCTTTCCATAAAAATCAAACATTTGGGAAGGGGAGGTGGTGATTAAGTTGCCCGATTCCTCCTTCCCCCACAGGTTCCACAGCCAGTGTTCAGTACTGGTATTTTGCGACTAGAAACTGCATTACAAAACAAACATTTGCAGCGTAAATAAAGGATTTGTTTCCTGTGTTGGGTGGGGATAGAAGGTTGCTATGAATACAGAAGTCAAACAACACAATAGAGAGAGAGAGAGAGAGAGAGAGAGAGAGAGAGAGAGAGAGAGAGAGAGAGAGAGAGAGATTACTTGCTCATCATCACTCGGGTAATGTGTCAGTACAGGCTATACAAAGCAAATGAGACATTTCAACGCACTTGAACTTGGTTTCAGTAAGCTTATGAATAGCTTGTTAGTGTCACAACCTGCCCAGATATTATATTCTAGGTTTATTTACGGTTTCATGACATCATTGTTGTGGATTATTTACTATAATAGACAAGCTGACATGTAAGGACTGACACTTAGAGAGGTGGGAGCATACACTAGATAACATAACAATCAAAAGCTTAGGTTGCCTTGCTGAGAATCAAAATTGTCACTGACAAATGAAAAACACGTTGGGATAAAGAAACAAACGTATTTCAATGCTTGACAAATTTGACATCTCTAGATTACTTAGTATATTCAGTATTTGTTTATATACTAAAGAAAATCAACATCTAAAAGCCCAACCCTTAGCTTTTGCCGGTGGCCCTAATTATACCCAGGCCTGAAATAAGGCTAACGGTGTAACGGGGTTTCCTGAAGCCTCTACACCGGTGATCCTCATCCGCATGGTGGCACTTTGTGTCACTTGGTGTTTATTGTGTGATGTTCTGGTGGGGTACAACTTACATATAGGTATACATCAACATCTTAAATCGTTCGTTATCATCTTCCACTTTACAGCAAAGCTTCGTGAGGAAGAAAAAAAAAGTTTTTGATTTTGCACTTTATTATAGCACTAGCTAATGTTACTAAATGTGAATAAATGTCTCTTGGTGCGCATAAATTGACCAAGTTTCACTACCGTAAGAAAGAGTCATTAGAACGTAAGCCTTATTGATAGACAAGAGTTTTTGTTTTAATCGTAAGCTTTCTGTTCTTCGAAACTCTTGTTTTTTTTTTTTTTTTTAATTGATGTTGCTGCTTACCTGTGCTGATGTTGATTTCTTGGTCCAGTGATAGTTTATTTATTATATACTGTGGATCCCAGACATGATGTAAAATGGTCAACTTTCTCCACCTCTTCACCTCAGTGTAGACTGGATCTATCATTAGCAACATGCACCCCCCCCCCTCCCCCCCCCCTCCCCGTTTAGCTGATGGGTCATGTTAGTCATAACACATTTGATACATACTCATACATAGTAGATAATAATGTAACCATGTCATTTGAGAAATATCATTAGGACAAATAATGTCACAAGCTAAACTAGTCTGTTCAGTATGTAATGTAAAGATATCAGATGTCACATGCAAGGCCATATTTATTTATGTGCAGCATGTGAAGCTGCACGTGATGTCAAAATATAGAAGGTGGCAAAATATTATTAGTAGTTTTATAAAACTTTAATTTTGTTTTTGCTATGAAACCCGTATTATATTCGTGTTCTGGCAAAGACAAAATTGTAGTGCACCACTTCACTTTTAGACGTCAGCCCTAAAATACAACCGAGCCATGTAGGAAGCTCTCCACGCCGGCGACTGCAAAAAGAGCACATGAATGTCGAAGCTGGTTACAGTCAGATGTGCCGTGAAGGTAAAGTATGGAGATGTGAACAAGCGTCATTGCACACGGTTATTAACTATATGTGCAATGCCACCAGTACGGACAGCTAATAAGAAACTGTTCGCCTTTGTCGCCGTCCACACGCATCTCCGTAGCTACAGCGACGTTCCTCGATTTACCGCAGAGTGTTAACTCTAGTACCCATTTCCCAGTGGCTGTGAGAACTCTGGGGAACCGCCAGGATTTGAACACCGGCCGTGTGCTGCAGCGAGTCGCAGCTGGATTTAAAAGCGAATCTCCTATCAACTACGCTAACGCGGCCCTCCAAGGATGTGCCGTGTTCTTTGTCACCTCCACAGTTGACTACCTCTTTATGTTGACCACCTTCCTTTTTTGACCTCATCCTGATAACTGCGCCTTTCGCCTCAACACATCCGATTTAAGCACTGGTTTGAGGTTTGAACAACGGATCAACATCATGGCACACGGGTAGTGTCCCATAGCGGCACTGTTCTTCTTCTAACTCAAGACTGAGTCTAAAGAAGCTCCGCACAGTGCACAAGCTCTGGAGCACCGGCGAGGATCCTGAAATACTTTGGTTAGATTTGTAACTCTAAATGTTGCCCGGGCCGCGCCGTTATGCTACCCTTTTCGATTTCCAGCTACTGAGTGATTTTTTACGGGCGCTGCATTGCACACGGACGTCCGATCTCACTATCCAGAGACCAGGTGGAATTACTGAAAGTCTAAGTCCATGTGAAAAAAAAAATCAGAGTCCCAACCGGGAATTAAATCCGGAACCTCTAACACTCAGGGCGGACACTATACCTCAAGACCACGCAACCCCCTTAGCTATTTAAGCAAAATGTTAATTACTTGCATTGAACGACATGGTTGTTAGAGAGCAGTAGCTCAACCACCCCCCCCCCCCCTTTTTTCCACTCCCCCCCCCTTTCCCCCACCCATATAGGGCTTCGGAACCCACACGCAAAAGCACTATGTACAGTATCTTATAATTGTTGTTTTATATAACAGAATGACAGAGAAAAAAACAAACTTGCAACAGAGATTTAAAAAAAAAAACATAGCATTGTTATACAGACAATATTAGGAAAGAAAGTTAAAGGGAGGCAAGCAATACTAGGAGGAAAGTGGAAGACAGGCGAGCAAGAGTCAGACAGTGATACAAGTGGGAGGATAAAATCAAGAGATAAACGAACAGCAGTCTGAAAGAGTGTAAGAGAGAGCGTGTTGAGGATCCAGTTCAGCCTACCTTCATTGTAGAGACGGCACTAATTGGCTGAACACTGAAAGCGTCAGAGACTGAACATTCAAATGTTTTCAAAGACCCATTCCTTTTATAATACTCGAATATAGACGAGGATGAAGCAGAGGGCTATGGCGTCGGAAGTCAACTCCCACAAACCTTTTTAAATTGTATGTAAGAGGGTTAGACTACCTGACTCCCCCTCCCCCAAACCTTTTTAAACTGAATGTAAGAGGGTTACTCGCCTGACACCCCTCCCCACCCCACCCCACCCCCCCCCCCCCCCCCCCCCCCCCCCCCCCCCCCCCCTCCGTTCTTTTACCTCAAAACTAATATAAACATAAATATACGCCGTTTAAAGTTTTTGATTATGGAAAGTTTTTTTTTTTTTTTTCTTGCATATCATAGGATAATCTGATTTTTGCTATTCTGTTCATTATTATCGTTATAGGCACCTGAAAAGACTTAGGCCGCGTGTAACCCCCCGACGATGGGGCATAGGTAACGTAGACTATTTCCCCACCACCCACACGCAATGTTTCTTTGAATCGACGCCCCTGTGCCTTAAAAAAAAACATAGTTTGGTCACGATAAGGAAGCAGGCTAGAGTGCGGAGAAAAATCTGGCATCGTGTTAGAATTGCACTGTCTCGCATTCCTGCTCTCGTCTTTCTATACTAAAGATATTATTCCACATGCACATACCGCTGTCTGTTAATAACACTTCAAAACAAAACATGGCTCGACACTTAAAATCAGCTAAAACATCTGGCTTCGCGCATTTACCTTTATATTAGGAAAACCAGGTTTCAAGGCGTATTTCTAGTATATTCCCACACCTCTAATTTCTACGTACGGTAAAACTCATTAGTTTGTCCTGCAAGTTTTGCACCAAATCTATTTTGTAGTTCTCAGTAAAGCGGGAAAGTGTTGGAAGAATCATTGTTGAGTCTTGCATTGTTTAGGATGTACTTGATCAGTTTAGCAGTAGCTCTTGTCTCCCGCTTAGCGTGCGTCAGGTCCTCGGTTGTTAATGCCAGAAGCAGACACAGAGGGGACTCATTGTACAAATGTAATGGCAATTTCTTGGTCAAGTAGATTGGCAGTGTCTGCATAGCAAATATTGGGTGTTAGACAATTTGGATCAAAGACAGAATATAAAAATTTATTCTTTCTGTTTCTGGAATTAATCAACTAATAAAGATTTAAACAACTGGAGCAGTTAGGGCGGGAATTCAAACAAATTAGGAAAGCAATGTGGAAAAGACAGACAGACATAGATAGATAGATTAGATAGATAGATAGATAGATAGATAGATAGATAGATAGATAGATAGATAGATAGATAGATAGATAGATAGATAGATAGATAGATAGATAGATAGATAGATAGATAGATAGATAGATAGATAGATAGATAGATAGATAGATAGATAGATAGATAGATAGATAGATAGATAGATAGATAGATAGATAGATAGATAGATAGATAGATAGGTAGGTAGGTAGGTAGGTAGGTAGGTAGGTAGGTAGGTAGGTAGGTAGGTAGGTAGGTAGGTAGGTAGGTAGGTAGGTAGGTAGGTAGGTAGGTAGGTAGATAGATAGATAGATAGATAGATAGATAGATAGATAGATAGATAGATAGATAGATAGATAGATAGATAGATAGATAGATAGATAGATAGATAGATAGATAGATAGATAGATAGATAGATAGATAGATAGATAGATAGATAGATAGATAGATAGATAGATAGATAGATAAATGGATGGACGGACGGAAGGACCGACCGACCTACTGACCCACCGACCGACCGACAGGCAGACAGACAGACAATGGGCAGGTAAATATCTAGTTGGGTGGGTAGATAAGTGGATCGGTTTTTGGGCAGAAAGATGGCTAGATGTTTGTTAGTTATAGATGGATTCTTTGAGTGATTGATTTTGTTTTTGATTGGTTGATGTATTTATTTATTGATTGATTGATTGATACACACTGCCAGAAAAAAAATTTTAAAGAAGTTCAATGGAAAGAAACAACAGTTGATACTCAAACAGTTTTCTTTTCATAACAGTATCTCGATCAGGTAGAGCTGAATGTACAAAAAAGCCTAAATAATGTTGAAGTGTCACTTCCTTACTTCAAACTACACAATAATAAACACACACAAAATAAGTTCAATAGTATCAATTTCACAGCCCAGATAAACTAACAAATTCGTAAAACAATTTAACAATTTTTTCATTAAGCTAGATAAACTGGTCATCTTGAAGTGCCTTACCGACTGGCGTGGGTGACCATGTCTGCACAATCTGCAATCTGTCACTGAGTGTAACAGTTCGTGTACTGACCCCCTTCCATGCTAAGACAAAAGGTTGTCAAAATCTCGCGCTGTCTTCCTCTATCTCTCTTTCTAATGGTCATAACATGTTCCAGTTTCCATCTTTTCATAACAGGACCAAAAAGTAAGGACAGTCTCTGTTTTTGATAAGTTATTTTTTAAGGCCTCGCTTTTTTCAAAACATCAGGGGGCTGCTCTTTTTTCGCTGTGCCGAGAATTCTAATGATTTTTCTGGGAAACCACCTCTCCGAGGCCTTAAGGAATTTTTCGACTTATTCATTAATTGTCCAGGCTTTATATCCGTATGTTAAAACTTGCTGTATGTAGCATGCGAGAAGCCTTTTCCTAACCCCTCAATGACATGCATTTATTGCATTAAAAGTTTCTTCATTTTATCAAATGCATTTTTGGTGCCTGTTTTTGGATACATTACGAAACAAAACAAAAACGAAAAAAAAAATATTCAAGAATAACACTTTATGCTCCAGCAAACAATGAAAGAGTTTTTAAGAAATTCGTTTTTAACCGACTGGTAATGGAGATAAATAGGTGAGGAGTGATATACATTGCTTATAAAATAGTATTGGTGCATTTATTGATTGTCCATCAGTTGATGTGTCTAGACAAATAAGCTTCTTTTTTTTCTGTCTTTCTTTCTTCCTTCCTTGTTTGTTTTTTTCCAACGCTTACTCTACAAAGGAAAAGCAAAACACTGTAACATATTATGGCAACTGCAATGATTTATTGAAAGAGTGATGAAGGACAAGCAGCCAAAGAAGATCTTGAAAAGCGTTTCAAACCGGCACAAAAGGAAGATGGCAGTGCATGAATTTATTCAAAACGACGAGTCAATATACCCTTCCAGGGTAGAAGCAAACAGCTGCAGGGCCACATAAACCAGTAACACGACAGTTGCCACAAACATCACATGAAGATCAATACTGAAAAAAAAAAAGTCATGATAATAATTAGAGAGCAACAAACTATCGACGTAAAGATAAAAGATCAAGGTTCAAAACAAGTGCAGGAATGTTAATTCTTTGGAAGCCTCTTTCCACACAATGGCAAAATAGAAAGAAATAGAAACGAGAATGCAACGAGCCAACAATGACAAATGTGTTCCAATTTTAAGACACCCTGCTTTCCCAATAGAGACAAAAAGACATATTACAAATATAATACTTATACCAACTTAACGTTACCAATGTCAGACTTGGACATTGACAAAAGAAAACGAAAGGAAAATTAACCACCTGTGAGATGAGATGTTTTCTACTTCTTTCGTTCGCCATCTATGAAATGTATGAGAATGGCTGTGAATAAAACCAGAAGAGATCGAGTAAGACACGACATGATCACAAGAACTTGGAACAACACCCATCGTCAGATTTATTGAAAAACAAAGAATAAAATGGTTTGGCCATCTAATGAGAATGAAATCAACGATGCCAGCAGCAGTGGCGCACAATCTGAAAATTGAAACACCAAGAGGCAGAGGAAGACCGAGAAGGGAATGGATTGAAGGATTCACTGACACCTTGAGACTGCATAACGTAGTTGCATATCAAGCAACTAAAGGCGTCCTGGCTCGGCTGCCGATCGTCTGATTAACTGTGACGCCCTTTGGCATAAGCAGATATTGACAAAAGAAGAAAGAAGAAGAAATTCTATCGTCTGGACAGATGGCGGAATTAGCCAGCAATAAACCGTGTATATGTGTGGGTGTGTGTGTCTCTGTGTGTGTATGTACGTCTGTGTATGTGTGAGAGAGGAAGATAGAGAGAGAGAGAGAGAGAGAGAGAGAGAGAGAGAGGGAGAGAGCGCGAAGAGAGAGTTTGTGGGGTGGGGAGGGGGGGTGTTGTTCGTGTCCATAAATTTTGTGGAAGATGTAAATTAAATAGGTTAAAAGCAACAAAAAGCCACAAAATCCGCTTGGCAGATATCTATTGTATAGGTTATTTTTGTGTAACTTTTCTTGATTCGGTTTTTATGGAGGCCTAGCAAGTGGCCCGCGAATCTTTGCCAGTTTTATGGTATTAATGATCTTGCTACGCTTGGACTTGGCCCTCTGGCGCGTGGCGATCGCCAGTCTCACAATGTTGGCCCCTGGGTAAATGTAGATCAATAGCTCTGTTTTATGTTGTTGTTCTCTACTATTTTGTTCTAGCCTTAGTTGCGAACCTGGGAGCTTGGGCACTCTCAGAATAGTGTGTGAGGGGAATTTATGGCCATTTTAACCATGTGTACAGATTCTTTTCAAAAGCATTTATTTACATATTTCATATAATTTTTATTTATTTAACTATATTTACCATTCAGTACATTGATAGTAATATATTTTTTGTTTCAAAATTCTTCTGGCTGAATTGCCCGACACCCCCCCCCCCCTTTTCTCTCCTCCCTTTTTGAGGAGAGGGGGCATTCTGTTTGGTTCTGCCTTTCTTTGGTTCTGTGTGTCTTGTTCTGTCACCTACGTTTCGCTCCCGTGCCTCTGTCTCTATCTCTTTCTCTCGCTCTTTCTGTCTCTCTCTCTCTCTCTCTCTCTCTCTCTCTCTCTCTCTCTCTCTCTCTCGTTCTTTCTGTCTCGCTCGCTTTCTCGCTCCCGCACACACTCTCTCTCTCTCTCGCTCTCTCTCTCTCTCTCTCTCTCTCTCTCTCTCTCTCTCGCTTTTCTTCCACGCGCTTCTCTCTCTCTATCTCTCGTTCTCTCTCTCTCTCTCACTCGTGAATTGTTTATTTTATGGATGGTTCCGTCTCCCTCGCATCAGCACCGGCAGAAATCAAAGGAACATGATATTTCACTCAGGCTATGTTGCATGCTCGACATTGCTGGAACATACATTTTACATTGAGACTCGAGTTTCATTAGCCAGACTGGGTGTTTGGCACGAATTGGAGTCTCTTCTTCTGGGAGTTGCATACATATCTGACGGGGATTAACTAGGCACAGACACACTCCCAAAAACATATACACACACACACACACACACACACACACACACACACGTCACGTATATAATACACATTTTTGTGATGATGTGATTAACAATACAAACGTGTGTGTGTTGGTGTCTTTTCGTGAAATAGGTTTTAATTGTTTCTCGCACTTCTTCTTCTTCCTCTTGTTTCTTTATTAATTCCCCGTGTGTTCGTGTGTGTGTGTGTGTGTGTGTAGAGAGAGAGAGAGATGGGGGGAGAACAAATATTGAGGAGACATAATTTAATGCCTCTTTACATGCATGCAAGCAGGTAAGTATGTATGACTGTGTGTGCGTGCGTATGTGTGTGTGTGTGCAGTGGGCAAGGTCACAGATAAAATTTAGTAATCATTTACTCAGCAATGTCTACTTGGATTCAGTATTCATTTACAAGATATGTTCCTATAAAAATACGGTATTGTCTGTCAAATCCTTTGTTCGCATCTAGTATGCCTCTATGCTGTGCAGTCTGCTTTTTAAAATATATTTATATTTTTTTTTTTTTTTTTGTATCCACATCCCTCACATTGTCTTCTTCGAGTACTTATCGAATAGATACTTCCTTCAGTTTAACTTCAATGAGTCATCCTATGGGTCAACTCATTTTTTTAATTAGCTTAGTTTGATATAGTTCTGTAGACTTGCTGCAAGTGCAACTTCATCATTATTCCAATTACATTATTGATGAGGTTTTTCTTATTGTATGATTTTACTTGCAAGTTAAGGCAACAAAACAGTTCATAAAGAAACGTATAAGTATTCGAATTGATTTTGGCGGCGTCTGTGTTATTGTTTTAATAAGCTTTATGAGCTGCGATTTCCCTTCACATAGGTGTTTAATAGAGAAGGACAACATTATTTTTGCTTTTTCAGGCAAGATTTTAAATTGATCTTGTAGATTCCAGTCAAAATTCAATTAGACTTTGGTTTTGAAAAACGATTTTAGTTCACTGTGAGATGTCAAATTTGTGAAGAACTTTAAATTTGTAGAGCTGAAACTGGATGGGTATTTTGTTCATGGTGAACACATTTAGTGTATATTAAAAGCTTTCAAGCAACTTCTGTTATATTGCTGGGAAATTTGCCGGTCCTCGCAAACTCGCAATATCTTTTCGTCTAACCCTACAATAATTTTAGAGCTTTTAGCAACAGAATGACCAAGTACAGGAAGTAAAAACTTTTACTTGGCAATTTTTTCTAGAATATAATTTATACTTATTTTATTTTTATTATGCATTTCGTTTCCTAAATCTTTAGTTTCCCCCAATTTGTATTTATTTTCCCGGAGCTACACGAAGACTCTGAAGAGAGCACATGGAACCCTAAGGGCTCTGCTGCACCGGTTGAGAACCTTTGCTTCAAATATTGTTATGGGTCTGTTTTTAATAGTAAATTTAGTCCGGACGGCGATACATTTTTGCTATTATTTTTTAGCTTTAAGAATTGAGAGTTTATGGATGTGTATATCAGTGTTTGAAGTCTTTCGCCCGTCAGGATGCGTGAGACTGAGTGTTGCGAAAGGAAGACAAGACGACAACATCCATCGAAGCCAAGTCCAGTCAAGCCAAGTAGTGTAAAGCTTGAGGGACATGTCTATGCGTCCTTGTGGAAGTGAAGGCGCCGAACTCTGGTCGATAAATGTGTGAGAAGTCAGCATGTTGGCGTCTGAACAATGTGGTGCGTGTAAGCTGTGAATTAGGACACGGCCTGGACATTCGATGTAAGTGATGAGATGTCAATAAACAGTATCGTACGTTGAAGTCGGTGTCGGCTTGTCCCATTTATGTCATTTTAAGAATGTGTGCTAAGATCATTCACTAGACACATAATCTCCTAGACAACAAGTCCAAGGTCATCAACTACTTACTGCAGGAGGAAGACGACTTATTGCACCAACTCATACCAAAAATCTAATACAACTTTGTAGCTAACACAAAGTTAGTGGCAAAACGCCTGGACAAGATGCAGACAGGTTGAATATCTTATTTCAGAAGTAATGTAACTTTTTTGGACTTGAAAAGAATGCATTGGATGCATAGAAGTACCAATGAAGTAGTCATTCAAGAAACAAATAAAAGCCACAGGAAAAGCAGGAATGCGTTTTTCCCCAGTACTCACCACACAGAATGTAAAGCAGGTACCAGAACTCACCAGAGTCTGTAAAACAAATACCAGTACTGAATACTTGGTGTCTAAAACAAGTGCTGATTGACACTCACCACACAGTATCTAAAATAAGTGCCGATGTCCAAAACAGGTGCTTATTCATTATATAGTGCCTAATTCTGATATGTTCTGCAGTTTGCTTAAGAGGGGCAGGTTCACAAACATGGGTCAGATGACATCGGCATGGCGTGTGTCGATAAAGAAAAGTAATTTGCTTTTAAAACTTTAAAATAGATAAAAATTGAAAGAGCAGAATACTTCGATGCTTAATGAGACGCAGACTTTGCAGGAAAAAAAGGGCAAAATTAGCACTCAACATTTACTATTCAAATGTAAATCAAATATTTTTAGAACCTGGTAGACACAATAGTGAAAGAAAATTTTGAGGTAAAATTCTATAGCAGTGTCAGTTGTTCTCCTGTGCTCTCATGCTACCTGTTAAGTTAAGTTGAGTCAAGAATTGACATCACAGCACTCAGGGCATTCCCATGCGATCCCCGCCCCTATCATCAGCAGTTAGCGCAGAGTTCCAGTACTAATGGTGCCGGTTGTAGTCTGGTTGTATGTTCGTCGTGCCTTTCCTCTGAGTGTAGTGTGTGGGCTGAACCCTCTAATCACACCCAGCTGATTAATTCTCTCTACCCCATAATAATATAGTTTCTCTTCTGAGTTCGTTACTTGTTCCTCTTGGCCCCTGGTACTCCACAGGGGGTATTTATTCCCCTAACCCGCGCGTGTAGGCAGTCTGTTGAGAAACCATCGACCCGACTGCTTCGAGATACCAGCTAAGGGATTTTGTGTATTTGTGTGGTATTGTTTGATTTTTATGTGCTGATGAAGGCTCCATAGCGGCAACGTTCACGTTTTGTTTGTATTTCTTATATTGTGAAGCTGGCTAATATTCTTTTCGTTCGGTTTTATATCTTTTCTTGTTCCCAAAGGGTTCTGACTACATCTGCCTTGTCATGTACAAGTATTGTCTTCGCCTTTTTCAGCATGCATGATACCTGTAATAGAGTGCCCACATTGTCTCCGTTAGCGATGTCAACGTATTGTGTAGGCATTTTTCTTTTATGATTTAAGCTGGTATTTTGCCTAGACAGGAAAATATACAACTATTTTAAATCATAATTTATATTATAAAAAGGAAATGTCCATTAATGTAAACGCGAAATGAAGGCGAGAAGTATTTTCACGTTGGACTGCTTTGTATTTTTTCTTACCATTACACTTACTTGCTTTTTTCTACTCAAGTTGCAAATATGTTCTCCGTTTTCTATGCAGTTTCTGGTCTGTTCCCTTGTAACGTTTAAAAGTCGAGGGGATCGACTTTATTGCTAGCCACCCCATCGAGAAAATCGCTCAAAGCACGAACTCTCTAGCTGCAGTGACAACTCACTGTGATCTCCATAACATTGCACTGGTTAACAGAAATGAAACTACCACCTAGGGAGAGATTACCACTTTGCCACGGAAGATGTCCTGTGTCTCATTAATTAATTAGCTTCGTACCAGACTGACCTGATAAGCCACTCTTTGAATGTCAAGGCCCTGAGTTCAAACGCTTGATTCCCTGTCCAACCTTCAAAATACTGTACTTAGGAACCGTACATCAACGATGAGAAGCTGTGATCTTACCTTATAAAATATTTACATCCTGGTAATCCCTTGTGCGGATTTTGTTAGAAGGAGGAAGTCTCAACATTAATTTACTGCAAATACGTTTACGAGGGTTACAACAAGATTTATTTATTTTGAAGGTGGGTGATCGGAATTAACCATGACATTGAAAAAACTTTGATATGACTGGTTAGTGTAGTTATGTATGATTATGGAAGTTTTTAAAATTATTTTAAAAGTAGCATACATCGTGAGAATCGACTGGGGATTAAGGGGCTGTACTTGGTTCAAACTGACCTCGCCGAAAGGGAATAGGGGTTGTTTTCCCGCTACAAAAGTAGTGACTGCATTCAGACTGAATCCCAGGGGCTGAATACCTAAGAAGAGGAAGTCACATCTGGTTTATCCGACGCTATGGCCGTTTGGATTTTTTTGCAAAATAACAAAATGAATGGTACACATCTCACTGATCTGAAAGTAATGGATCGAATGTCTTGCTTTCTATGACTATGTGGACTTATTTAGAGGTTTCGTGTAGGTAGATGATGCTCACGAAAGAAATTTCTTGGTAGTTTGAAATCGAAAAAAGGCAGCTACTATAGTAAAACTGATAAAACTAGAAAAGCTACCGAAAAAGGCAGTACTCATTTGATTCCTTCTTCTTCTTCTTCTTCTTCTTCTTCTTCTTCTTCTTCTTCTTCTTCTTCTTCTTCTTCTTCTTCTTCTTCTTCTTCTTCTTCTTATGTTTTTTTTTTATCCTTCTTCTTCGTCGTCTTTTTCTTCTTCTTTGTTTATGCGTCCTCTTCTTCGTCTTCTTCTTTTTCCTCCTCCTCCTCCTCTTCTTCTTCTTCTTCTTCTTCTTCTTCTTCTTCTTCTTCTTCTTCTTCTTCTTCTTCCTCTTCATCATCATCATCTTCTGCTTCTTCTTCTTTTTAGCATTTACCATCTGGGAATTCCGGTGGAAAGCTCTGGTTGTTCGTCCACTTCTAGACCCTGATTCTGTTCCCTAATTTAAGTTCTACGTGCACATCATTTTAAGTGAACAATGGCTATATGCTTTATAATCCACAAAGTTCCTAGAAAACTGTCATATTCTACTATAATAGATACTCTGTGAATTCTGATTTTGTAAATGTTTTATCATCCATATAGTAACATACATGTAACTTTGTAACATTATCTGTAACAGGCTTTCCGCTAACAACGACCACATTAAAACTGTAATATCCACATAGTTCCTAGAGACACACTTGTAACATTTTCGTTAACTGATCACAGTTATCAACCGTGATTATAATCCACACAGTCCTTTATCTTTTTTTTCCTGTAACAAACATTATCAGACGACCATTATTACATAAATTCTGTATAGTGCACATAATTCACAGTTACCTCAAAATAAGAGACACTGTCTTTATTCCATTACTACTTAAATGTTTTATATTCAGCCTTTATATCTGATATGTTACATACATTATCCGTGAACCATCACTATGAAAACTCTAAATAATCGACATAGTTCTTAGATATGTAAACTGTATCACCTATGATAGATAGTGCTCATGAATCCTTACTTTACGTTGTTTTACGACGTAAACGCTTTACATGTATGTCACTTACTTCAAAGATACACTCGTCACATTCCATTTCCTGTCGCCGATTTGTGTTGAATTATTTTTACTACGTCTATGTTCTACATATCACTTGCTACTAGTAAGTCAAGTATAGGCTTCGGGTCATCGACGTATCGGCATATAGTATTAGACACAAACTTTCCCGAATGCGTTCCGGATCCTCGTTTTGGGGGGAAATGATCATAAACCCACTACTCTTTAACTAGAAATTTATTCAAGGAACTGTAACCGAAACAAAAGTGTGTGTGGCGGGGTGGAACAAAGTACACACAAGTCAAACGTTTCGGCTAGTGGAACCTTTCTCAACA
>CAJHNH020000692.1:0-195000 GCA_905116865.2 Candidula unifasciata | reverse complement strand
ACAAAGCTGTAGCTGCTTTTGGAAGGATGAGGCAAATCTGGAAATCCAACAGTTACTGCAAAGGAACGAAACTTCGAGTCTACAAGAGCATCATTTTGACAGTTCTTTATTATGGAGCGGAATGCTGGAGAATTACCAGAAGGGATGTTCACAAGCTATCCACCTTCTACCACACATGTCTTGGTAGAATTGTCAGTTTTCTGGCCAGATGCAATCTTAAATACTAAACTACTTCAAGTCACAAGCCAAGAAACTCTAGACTGAATGATAATCAAGAGAAGATGGAAATGGCTTGGCCACGTTATGAGAAGGAATCTTGATATGCCTGCTAAAACAGCTCTCACATGGATACCAGAGGGAAGGTGAAAAAAGGGGCGCCCAAAAACAACACTGAGTAGAACGAAGGAGAGGGACCTGAATGCGGCATCTCTGACGTGGAAAACTGCACTGAAGATTACACAGGACAGGAGAACATGAATAATCCTCTCTGAAGTCTCATGAGCCACTAGGCATAAAGAGAATTTACGATGATGATGATGTTCTTCTATGGCCTCCTAATAGAGAACAGCATCTCTTTGACCAGACAGTCAATCAGTAGCACGTCCTTTGCAGAACCTTGCCTCTATAACACCCATCCAAATAACTGCTAGATCACAAGCAAGATACTCGATACACCCATCTGGAGATCATCCACCACATCCTGCACCCATCTCTCTTTGGCTGTCCTCTTCCTCTCTTCCAAGACATATACCCCTCCATTATAGTTCTCTCTAAACTATCGCGATGTTTCAGGTGACCAGAATATTTCAATTTTCTGTGTTTTATCGCCTTTAATAACTCACCTTCTTCAATATTCAATTCTTGAAGTATGTATGCATTTGTTCTTTTCTTTACCCATGTTATTCTAGAGTCCGTCTAAAACATTTGTATTTAAAGGCATTTATGCGCTGTTCAACTTGTTTAGTGTTGGCATTGATCTGAATATTCGCTAGATCTGTTTTTGTGAGACGGCCTGCTACTCTCATTGGAATGCAAAAGACAACTGTTGGAGATTGGTTGGAGCCACGTCTCGCTGGTGGAGCCACGTCTCGCTGGTGGAGCCACGTCTCGCTGGTGGACTCGCCTGTCGAGTTCATCTCATACGTGCTGCATGGGTCCAAGTCTGATGACATGGCTGGTCACTGTATAGTCAGGATATTGCTGTCAGTCAGGAACTGCGTGGTCATTGTGCCACATAAGATCTATTGTTATCCTGCATTTAAAAAAAAAAAATAGAGACTCATATGCAGCCAAAAGTGTATGGACGTGAGGGCAAAGAATTTCAGCAGCGAATCTTTGGGCATTCAGGCGTCTTTCAGTTAGCACTAGGTAATCCGTTCTGGCGATGCAGATCGGTAAGAGCTGGCCCTCCGCTTCGTCTTCGAGCCCAAAGACCAGCGTCATGTAGCCCGTTCCTGGCCGTTTCAACTGAAAAACAACAAGTTGCTCTCAATGACTGGACTGTGGTCGTCGCATGAAGCAGCCTTTACCAGGTATTGTGACTCTAGATCTTCTAATGCCCAGCCGGTCTGCCATTGAGTCAGTTTGTTTAAATCACCTCTAAAGACGAAAAATGGCGCGTCTAGCGACATTGCTTTGTCGGGTCACATCACTTTGTGACTGGCCAGCCTATAAACGTCCAGTGATGTTGAGTTGTTGTTCTGTAGTGAGAGGGACTATTCTTGCACCTTAAATTTTTAACTGAATTTGAGAAGTGTGTGTGAAACTGTCACTATTTATTGTCACACATCAAGCGTTTCCTGTTGTTCGAGCAGCAAGCATCACTTTCAGTCGCACCATCCCATTTGTATTCTGATTCATGCCTGTAAGTCCAGCAACGGGCAGTTTCATGTACAAGGCCAACGGCTGCAAGAGACTTTGAGGTCACTATTCTGTTTGCTTGACCCGGTCACGAACAGTCTGTCATAGAAGCTTTGAAACTTCCTACTCCATCATACACTGCCTGGACTGACAGGCACACATCACCACGCCAGACATTCATTCGCCCATGAGTTTTTATTGGTTACACCCTTACATTGTTGTCATTCCAAGAGTGGGGCCATCTTTAAGCTGTCATTATGACTGCGTCGTGTTTATCTGTACCGTAAGTTCGCGTGCTTAACACTTTTGACATCCTTAATCAACAATACTGACATGAAGACAATGGTTATTGTAATGTATGTCACACTTTTAAGGTTTTCATTTAAAGCCCGCTTTCCCTCGAATAACAGCTATATAAGAATTGACCTTGTTCAATAATTGAATATCAGTCTTATCAGAATTAAACCTGTTCAGTGAGCTCCATTTCTCACAAAGTAGGCAAGCCTTGGATAATTTCACAATTATAATGATAAAACCTTGTCTTGACCACTATTCAGCTATTTTCAATCAAACATCCCTGTACCGTTGTATTGTATTTTTTGTTCAGTCAATGAGGCAACACAATCTTGTTGCTGAAACTCTGTTTAAATCGCTTGGGGAAACAAACAAAAAATAATAATTTGCATATTAACGGATATTCTGCTTTTCTTTGTTTGCACGAAGCATGCATAATATTTATTAACCATATACAAGCTTTTCGGAATGAATGATCTTTCAGTACTTCTTATAGATACAGTCTATTGTAGATAATATGTTTTCTGAGTGGCATCTTAATAAATAATTTTCTCCTTTCGTCTAAAATCAAGGCAATTTATTTTTCTGATACCTACAGGTAGAATTGTTGCTCAAGACATATTCACGTGTTTTAAATTAAATAGAATTTCAGTAAATATTTTCTCAAATATTTTATTTATTTGCAGCAACTTTTCCCTGCGTATTTATCATATTTTGTTTATTGTTAGGTTACTATACATCAAAATGAATTTATTACTCCAGAGGCAAACTTATTTTAGATAGCAGGAAATGTAACGTTTTTTTTTTTTTTAAATTATTATTTCCCTCTGGCTGTGAGACGCCAGACGTGTTCTTCGATATTTCACTAATGTTTTTGATTTCTCAAATTTGCAGGTAGCTCTCTACCTACTTGAAGTCAAAGAAAAAAATCAACATGTCTGCTATTTCAAATGTTAGTCCATAAGACGTGCAAGTCAGAATGTACAGAAACTATTAGGATAAAAAAATTAACACGTTTTAGCCTGCAAAGAAGTCTAATAGTGTCTTTTTCTCCGTCTTCTTTTTTTTTTCTTTCTGATTTTTCTTCTGCTGCTTCTTCCTCCCCCTACTCCTCTGCCGCCATCAACACCAAAGTGTTGGTGAGTTTACAGCTAGGCTGCAGTATCGAACACTTTCGGCGCATTACATCTGATGTCAGTAAAATCCTTTAATTAGTGGCATTTATGACATGCTTATTAAGAGGCAGAAGGTCCATTCTTGCCACCCCCCCCCCCCAAACCCCGCCCCCTTTCCCTAATATAAGACCTGTCAACAAATATGAGTACTAAATGTATTTTATATGAACATATTCAATTAATAAACATTTATGCATTTTTTTTTTTTCAATCAAGATTGTGGACACAAACAATAAATTGTACAATTTATTGCCGGGCATTTTCTGAAGTATCTCGTCGGGTACATTTACCGAGTTTAACCACTATATAGTGAAACAAAAAAAAAAATGAATCCTTTTTGCTGAAATACAGTATCACATTGTTATTGTCAAGTTAGGCTGTACATCTATCTACATGTTAATGTAAGTTTTCGTTGCAGTTGTAACGTCTTAATAAAGACCATATCGATTATGACTTGTTATAATCATATCAACACATTTTCCTCAGCAATATCCATTACTGGTAAAATGTATGTGGACCTGGGTGACAAGATATACCTTATTTGTAATGCTTCCGGTGGGCCGAGAATCCCTGACGAAATCGACTGGTTCAAAGCTGGGGACAAGATCGATTCTTCTAAATACAGGTAAGTTTCCATTACATTGATAAGGCAATGCAGAGATATCTAGAATTTGTTAGACACTTTTTAAAAAAAGGACAGACTGGTGTGTATGGGTATTTGGGTATTGGCAGTGGTGAGGGATGATGAGAATACCCTGCACAAACACAAAGATTATTGAAGATAAAATCTTTAACGAAACTGACTCATGAAGATAATTGATTGACCACATCAGGAGACAAACTACAGTCTTTGGTCAAATCTTGAGAGGGAGACAACTGAAGTATATCGCGACCAGTGGTAAGCTGGTGTTCAAAAGAGAGAGGAGGAGTTCAAAGAGAAAAGGTACTATAGACAGTTGGACATCCTGGCGTGGAGGATCATCAGTGTCGGAATTGATTAAAAGTACATGAGACAGAAGGTTGTGGACACAAATGACTATCAACATCACACGGCATGGCCATTGAGAAAAAGTCGTGAGAGAGAGACATATGGACTCAGTCGTAACCGTGGGTGAGTTGGACGGGAAGAGAGTGGTGGGGGCAGGAGGCGGGATATACTGACAATTTGACATCATGGCATGGAGGATCATGTGTGTCAGAGTTGACAGAGTACAGGAGACATAAGGCAATGGTGTCACACGGCAAGGACTTTGAGAAGAAGTCATGTAAGAGAGAGAGACAGACAGACAGACAGACAGACAGACAGAGACAGGGAGAGAGAGAGAGAAATTGAGTACATCGTGACCGCAGGTAATTTAAAAGGCGAAGAGAGAAAGAGGAGGGAGACTAAAATAAAAGCTACTAGACAATTTGATTTCATTGCATGGAGGATCATCTGTGTCAGAGTTCATAGAGAGTACAGGTGACAGACGGTTGTGGATAGATATAACTACCAGCGGCTCACGGCCTGGACTTAATGAAGAAGAAAGCGGTGTAAGGCTGCTGAACCAGCTGTGGGGTTGCACCAGGTCTAAGGATCATACTGGCCTAGATCTATTTACGCCTCACTGTGGTCATCCTAGAAGCAAGTTTCCAACGGGGAACACGGCCAGGGTAGATCTCTTTTTCTTCTTCTTCTTTGTATTTTTCTTTTCTTTCAAGCTTTCACCGGCTGTAAACTCTAGCGGAAAGTTGTGACTGTTCGTCTACTTCTTGACTTTGGTCTTGCTCCAGGACTTGAGTACAGCATGCACATAAGTTTTACATATAAGGTTTATTTGTATGCAGAATGTTGGTCCCTTTCCTCTGAGGCAGACACACTCTGACCTTGAAAGAAACACTCCTAACCACTCCTTCGACATACTTGTTAGGGGACCGTGATCTATTCTTCATTTCCCCAAATGGAGTCCAAGAACCCGCAAGAGGTGGACGTAGATTTGATCGACCTTTTCGTCGACGTCGAAGTGCATCTGCATGAGAGACGAGAAACCAACAGTCTACAAGACCAAAGTCCAGGAGTGGGTGATCAACCAGGACATTCCCCCAGAGTTGACAGACAGTAAACGCGAGGAAGAAAAAAAAAGGGGATGGTGTTAAACACATTTGCGATGAAAGGGGGAGGGGAGGAGAGAAAGATAGAGAAATGCTGTCACAAATAGGAGGGATGGCAATATATTAGATATCAAGACGTAATTTTACACAAACTACTGCTATTATAGTCTGAACCAGAAATCCTACCCGAACTTTAAAAATATCTAACCAGTAAACGTTTAGTGCGAGTTGAAACTAGGCATGTAGTCTGTTAATAATAATGTCCTTTTATTTTATTTTATGTTTTAAACAAACGTTTTATTGTCATTTTGCCTCATTTGCGATATATGAAAGAACTGACAACGCTTCAAATCAGACAGATGTCATGCTTATAGTAACTTGAGTAAACTGGGTGAGAGGGACCTTTCAAAACATCAGACTGCACACGTGTCACAGGCGTTTCATTCTTGTGTGGTAATCTCAAAAGGTCACATGGAAATGAAAAGAGATGAGCCTGGGGGGGGGGAAACTCCAGGGGCAATATGGTTTATAAGAAAAATGCAAAGAATACCAAGTAAGTGGAGAGGTCCCAGAAACCCCGTTCAGTCGTTGGACCATATTTATGGTCCGGCTATATTCAGAGCTCCCGGCAAAAGCCAGAGTGGTATTTAAAATTTAAAAAACAAATTGCATCCCACATGGGAACGACTGGTGTTTGGAGTGAAAGAATACCACTGAATGATATAAAAACAAAGGAGCAGACATTGTCGGTATATGGGACAACTGTAAACTTGATTAAAGAAAGTAGACGATGATAATCAATATTCTTGGACTTGTGATGAGAAGGAATAAATAAATTCGAAAACACTGTGACCTCTTCTACAAACATTCTGTCAGAAACTGGTAGCCTTGATGGAAGCTTTCGTGCCGTCCGTATATCATCGTGTACCAACCACACAGCTTTGTTTGCCTCGCGGTTGCAACGGGCCAAATTGCTACCCTGTGAGCAGCACACAGTTTGCAGTGTCGGAGTACATGCTCAGCAAACCGATCATCACAGTCTGTGAGAGTGAGCAGCACGCAGTTTGCAGTGTGGGGGTACATGCTCAGCAAACCGATCATCACAGTCTGTGAGAGTGAGCAGCACACAGTTTGCAGTGTGGGAGTACATGCTCAGCAAACCGATCATCACAGTCTGTGAGAGTGAGCAGCACACAGTTTGCAGTGTGGGAGTACATGCTCAGCAAACCGATCCTCACAGTCTGTGAAAGTGAGCAGCACACAGTTTGCAGTGTGGGAGTACATGCTCAGCAAACCGATCATCACAGTCTGTGAGAGTGACGCAGCGAGGAGTGGCCAGGGGTCTGGTCGATACTTGACGCTCGGAGGAAAGGAAAAGACAAACATGTAATAACACTGCCACTAGTACTATTAGTTCTGGAACTCTGCGCTGGCTGCTGAAGATGGGGACGGAGCGCTTATGTGGAGTATCCTGAGTGCTGTAATATCGATTCTTAAATCAAATCAATAAAATTTACGCTCTGCATAGTCTAGTGCCAAGTTGTTAGGACACATCTCAGTGTTTCCTTCACCGAAATTATTGGAACATATTTTGGCGAAGTCATTTGTGCCCTTTCCTTTGACTGAATACAACAAATGGAATTGATAAAGTTGAACTGGGCTCTTATATCGACGCAATAGCTTAAAATTTGTTTTAATGTGAAAAGTAGGGTTCCAGATTAGTCAATATTATTTTCACCCCTCTTTTTGGAATTTGCCTCGAAAACTGCATGAATTGAAAATGCTCGTTAAAAACAAAATAAACAGTAACAACACAGATCTGTCATGTTCCACAGACACGTTGCCTTGGATAAACACCAGTCTATGGCCGACAGCTCCTTCATCTCCAGGTTGACCATTGAACACAGTCAGCTGTCTGACACTGGAGACTACATCTGTCGAAGCAGTCGCAACGACATTGCCAGTTTAAAAGTTACAGTTCTTAACGGTAAGTTTCGTTGACTTCAGGCTGAGAGTGTCCACGTTCCGCCATCACTACTATTGCAACAGACACTACTGCGTATTTTTCTACATTTTCATCACCTTCTTCTTCGATTTCACCCTCTTCTTCATTGAATCAACACATAATCAAGCGCCGTCTCTGTCTTAAATCACTGGTTTTGTTTGAAGTTCTTATTTAATTCACTGCCACGTATTTAGCTCGCTTTGCAGGGGATACATCTATACAACATGACCAACTGCTTGCTTGTTCGATTCATGCGTACTGCTGAAGACGGAAAGTGAAGTTGGTGGATATGTTTATTTAATCGCGTTATTCCCTACCATATAACTGGCTACTAGACATTATCAAAGGTCCACCTAAGTGAAATTAGCACCTGTTAGATATTACGCTACCAACTTAACCATCTTGTACTGAGGGATGAAAGGAAGAGATAGAAGAAAAAGAAGAAGAAGAAGAAGAAGAAGAAGAAGAAGAAGAAGAAGAAGAAGAAGAAGAAGAAGAAGAAGAGGAACAACAACAACAATGTTCCCCCTGTAAAAAGGGCGAGTGCATTGCAGCTTTTCCCACACTTCTGTGTCATTGCTACAGTCAAGAAGAAGAATAGATTTGCGTTACAGTGCTGTGACGTGCGGCGGCTTCATAATGATGTGTGTCGTACCAACGATGAAATAGGCCAAGTGGGGTGAAACAGTAGAAACTTCAATGCTTTCCAACGTTAAAACAACGAACGCTATACGATAGGTTCTATGGGTGTATTGATATACCAATGATCAACGGATGAAAACATGTGCAATTAATAAAGACTCATTCAACCACACCAACACGAGCCCGCTCGACATCAACTGACTTCACAACAAATGACGGGTCGCAGTCTGACCTTGAAAATCCGGACAATCCCAACGATCTCAGTCTGACCTTGGAATCTGGACAATCTCAACGACTTCAGTCCGACCTTGGAATCCGGACAATCACCACGGTCTTCTCTTCTGCAGCCTGAACAAGGTAATATAAGTATACCGGCTTACTGCCGAGCACAATATGCAATCATTATACCAGCTATCTCATCATGTAGCAGGTCCTTTACAGAACGTCGCTCTCATCACAGTCTGCCTGTAAGAAACTCGGTCTCTTGCCAGTTCTCCCGCCTCATGAACTTTCACACTCAAGGAGTCACTTATATCCTGTGCCCATTTTCGTGTCGGTCGGCCTCTGCCCCTCCTTCCTGGTACCATGCCTTCTGCTATAATTTTTTCCAATCCGTCGTGGCGCTTGATAGGACCAAAATATTTCAGCTTTCGAGAAAGGATGCTGTTTATTAGCCAGTCTTCCTTGATGTTCAGATCTTTTAAGATGTCAATATTTCTCATCTTCTTTGTCCAATATATTCTGAGAATCTTTCTATAGCATTTCAGAGCCCCTATTCTCTTTCTTAAGGACTGAGAGATAGTCCACGACTCACATCCGTATGTAGCCACAGGGAAGATGCATGCTCTCAAAATTCTAATTGCTATCTCCTTGCTGGTGCTTAACCATATACTTTTAAGGCTGTTCAATCTTTGCATTGCTATGGCCATCCTCCTTTTAATTTCTGTCGAACAGACTCCATTGTTGTTTATTATAGAGCCTAGATATTCAAAGTTTGTGACATTTTCAATTTCTTCATCATTTATTGTTATTTTTGGGTGACAGCCAGTTTTATCTGTGGACATTATTTTCGTTTTCTTTAAATTCAAGAACAGATTTTGATCTTCACTGTGCTTTTGGACGGACAATATTAAATTTTCTATTCCCTTAACGCTGTTCGAAAGGAGGACTGTGTCATCTGCGTAGCAGAGTTCCGGAATAGGGTTGCCACCAATTTTGAGCGGATCATAACTGTCACAAGTACCAGCTATCTGCTGAGGTTTTTTGGAGTCCGGAGGTAGAACGTCCTCTAGGATCCAACTTTGATTACCATTCCTGCAGTGGCATCCCGGGGTAAAGCATCCTCAAGGATCCACACGTCTGTCTACTTCAGACTGTAAACATCGAATGTCTTTTGACAATACCGTAGCGACGTTACGTATTGTTTTGACGTCCTATTTGCTCATTCAGTACTGGTGCGTTCTAGTGCACATCCGGAAAATGTGTTAAAGTTAGTTGCGTATCCTTCAACGGACGTTGCAAAGCCAACCCCAGCATATTTATTTTTTATTTTTTTAGCTGTTGTGGTTTTTCTAGGCAAATTGACGTCTAGTAGTTTGCCAATGCTTTCTGGACGGTCAGCTTCTTGATACTACTGTCGAGACCAACGTAAGACGCAAAGCCCGCAGCTGGGATCGAACCCGGCATCCCGGCATTGCGAAGAGCGTTCGCAACGCCTGAGCCACAGACGCCGACGTAAGAAAGTGCAAAATTACGATGCTGTTAAAACTGCGAATATTCCTCTAATACATCTGTAAAGCTATTGGAGCAGGTTTCAGTTTTGTACCTCTCATATACAATCACTGGCTTTCGTAGTGAAAGCCAATGCAAACAGTGGCTAGATAACAAGATGCATACACATGTCGTAACTGTAACAGCCTCTGAAAGCATGCTGAAAAAGGTGAAGACAGGGATGCTTCGAGCAGACAGGCAAGCTTCACTAGGAAAGTCACGGGTAGTGAGCATACTTTAAACCTTTTCTCCACGAAATGCCGGCGTAGTGGGTATTGAACAGGCAGACATACTAGCCGGATCTGCACCACTGGGTGGTGAATTGATACATGACAAGGCCGATGTGGTCAAGGCCCGTTGGGAACAAGCAACGGAATCAGTAGAGAAAGAAGATTATTATGGACTGGAGAGAATGAGGCGCCTGTGTGTAACCAGAGGGTCTGGCCGGCTCACTGCACTCAGAGGAAAAGCAAGACGTACATAACGGGATTGTGACCGTACCATCAGTACTGAAACTCTGCGCTGGCTGCTGAAGATGAGGACGAAGAGCGCAGGGAATGCCCCGAGTGCTGTGATGGCAATTCTTGACTCAACACAACTCAAATCATGTACGAACATTACTAATAATTTAATAAAACATGTTAAATACTTATTTCCTGACACTAATTTACGATTGTCTTTTTCAGCTGAAACAGCAAACAAGAGGCGAGGTAAGAATTGTAATTTCTTGCGCCTAAGTAAACACCCAGTTGGAGGTGCTAAGATGTAGTTTTATAGACGAGCAGGAGAAAACAGATCAGATCAAATGTGTTCGGGCCACAATACCATAATACACACATTCAAATATTACTTTGTATCTCTTCTAGATCACTCAGAACATATTATGTGTACCCACAAAAAACAATAACTTATCTAGGTCACTAAAGTGCTTCTGTGCGGAATATATGTAAGTCCTGTGGCTTAAGCGTTGCGAATACGTTTCGTATTTACAGGTGCCAGTTCGGTCCCAGCTGCTGGCGATTTGACAGCAGATCGCCTAGCGTTGGTTTCAGTAGTGGTATCGTGAGTCGACCGATCAGTGCAATAGCAAGCTACTGAACGCAAATTTGCCTATTGTAATCACAAACAGCCAAAAGAAATGCCGAGATTTGGCTCTGCAGTTAGTTCATGTCATATTTACTCAAAGCAAAATTAAGTTGACTCTTTACATAGACATCGTCGGATTTAAACATGGATAAAACTACAGTTTAGATATTTCTAAAATCAAGTATTTCGAAGGACACATTGATAGTGTATTACAAACATAGCTTCTTAGAAGAATGTTTAATTGTATTTCACTTTTTTTTCACTTCTCTTTGTGCCTAGAAGCACATATGGCTTCAGAGAGGACTTTCCATACCTTACTGTCCTGTGCAATCTATTTCACTATGTCTTTGAATTTTCATTTTCATTTCAAAATCTCAATTCGCCCTGGTCTCTGGGTAGTGAGATCGGACGCCCACGTGTATTGTTGCGCACTTTAAAAAATCCCTTGGCAGTTGGAAATCGCAAAGAGTAGCCTAACGGCGCTGCCCGTGCAAAATTTGGGGTTAAAAATCTACCCAAAGTATTTCAGGATCATCGCTAGTGGTACAGAGCTTGTGCACTGTGTTGAGCTTTTTCAGACTCAGACTTGAGACGGAGCACTTATAGGTTACTACCGGTGTGCCATAATTTTGATCCGTTGTTCAAACCTTAAAACCTTTAAACCTTTCTAAATCTCATCCCGCCCTACAGGGATGTTTTATGTCATCTTTACTTGAGCTTCCTACTTCCATGTCTGGCATCGTTTTGTTATGTCCCCTGGTCAGGACATTACTAGGCTGATTTAGCGTCTGGTCTCAATTAAGCTATTCTCTATAAAGACCATTACTTACTGCTGGCAATCCTTCATGTCTGCACCAGAGGAGGGCCACCCTTGCCTGTCTCCAGGCCATCTGTCTCAGCTGTTATACCTCTTCCATTAACTATTCCCATTCTAGAAATCTCAATTGATTTATTCTCTACTTCATTGATTTCACTAGCACGATATTCCCTATGGTAGTAGTAGATTTCAATGAAAGTTTATTTGCCTTTTTTTTTTTTTAGCGTATCGGTATGTTTCTTGTGATCATAAGTAAAGTGACAGGATAATCTTTCACGCCTTCAGTGAGTGAAATCGTGATGTGGTCAACATCACGCCGGCCGCTTTTACTTCTAAGGACTTTACCTGGTACCCATTGAAAGTTGGGTCGATCGATACACCACAGCAGCTACCTTATGATCATAATAGGTTTGGAACTTATTTCACTTATAGCGGTTTGTTTTTACCCTGAGATTTGAATGTTATTTCTCAGTAGAACTCTTGCGTTTGATCAAAAGCCTCATCTATACAGACATCACTTAAGGGAACGGATATATTTTGAACACTATCAAGTGCTATAAAGCCGACGTAAGACTTAACCGGTCGTCAGTTAGGGGCTTTAAATGAGCTTCGTAATTCTGAATGCAACTGATTCGATTCCAGCTGATGGCGATTTGGCAGTAGATAGCCTAGTGTTGATTTTCACAGGGTTGTGGAGCGCCGACCGTTTAGTATTATGGCAAACGAATTAACGTGAAATTGCCTAGTGAAAACAACCACAACTGTTCCGCTTGGTCCTACAGTGTAAAGGGTGCGCGGCTAGCTAATACTTAACCACAATCTTATGTATTGCACATTTATCTTTAAAAATGTTCGACTGTACCCAAAGTTGAGAGAATCGACTTGCTTGCACCAGGCCTCATCCCATATGGCTCGGTCTCTCTCTGCAGAACGGCTAGCAACCTGTCGAGAGCGTTGCACACAGCACGAACTCTAGCTACGGTGACGACCCACAGGGATCTCAGTAAAAATTGCACTCGTGAACTGAAGGGCGCAGCCATGGAAAGAATCCATGACCTTCAGAGCGCTGGATAAACAGCTTGACCACTTCATTACGGAGACCCTCGCGACTGTAACCACATACCCAAAGAGGCCTTGGACATGGAAATGGGGGTTTGAAATTGTGTATACTATGTCATTGGAGTGCATTTAAACGTTGAAAAAGTTGCTCTTTATTCTCAGGTACTTTATCTGACAAAAACGAAATGTTACTGAAAGCTTAAATAAACCGCTTGGTCTTATAAAATTGAGAGCCTGTTTCTTACTTGTAAAATCAATGTTAAACGTAATTGTTATTTTAATGTCCTACCCTAGGTGTTGTCAGGGGCCCTAAATGTATCCTAACGGGTGAACAGCGTTTCCGGGGCTTGTGACCGGGGGGTTCTAATCCGAATGGTGACACTTTGTGTCACAGGGTGTTTATCACTCGTTGTGCAGTCCTGGTGAGGTTGACCGTCCGACAGTCAGTCAGTTTCTGTCGTTTTGAAAGAAAGAAAAACTAATCCTAGGCCACCTTCTCCTTGATGTCCTTATTCACAAGTATAAATTCAACGATTCGCGTACAAGTAAATATTGAAAGGGATTCTGGCTGAAGGGTTATGAATACTGGGCTCGCATGCCGGGAACCCAGATTGGAATCTTCATTAAGGTTTTACAAGTTTTTTGTTTTTTTTTAATCAAAGCAAATGTTGAATTCTACCCGCCACAGTCGTAGACACACTTGCCTGCGAATCAGGCGGTCGTGGGTTCAAGTCCAGTTGGAGTCGGATGTCTTTTTTTTTTCAAAAATGACCTAAGCACCCAGCTCGACCCAGCCTTAAATGGGTCCCAGGTACAGTCCTAGGAAATAAAGGCGTTGTTTTTTTTTTCTTGGACACCTTTAATTTATTTCGTTAATGTTGTCTTTGCATACATTGTGGTCCCTCATCATGTCTCTCTATACTCATCAGGGACTGCTCAAGGGCCGACTGTTAGCAGAAATCAAGCTGAAGACAACAGTGGACGAAGACAACCGCCATTATCATTAGCCACGGCTGTTGTCGTGATATTGACTCTGTTGACGTCCTCTCCGGGTCTCTACTCCTGACCTGTTTGACCACCGTGGCTGCAGATTCCATTCTGGTGATGTTATTCATAATTAATGAAGCATTAATGAAATCCTAAAAATCCCTTCGATCTGCAACTGCGTGTACTCTCATCAAATACGCAGAGAACATTATGAACACGCTGTGAATGAAAAGAATCATTACAAACAACATTTGAAAAAGTATTTCACAGTGTTTTTTGGAATATTCCGGTATTTCACACAAGGATGGTAATGAACCAATATTACCAAATCATAAAATTGACTGCTCAGCAAGCAGAACTGCGTTGAATTTGTTTTTATCGCATTTTTCTGTGAAATATTAATGCACGTTTAATACCCACAAACCACATAAGGTGAAGTATGTGTGGATAAGATACAATAAAGACTTAAATTGACAATATTCATACACACACGTATACATTTTGAGTATCTGAGAATATAACCACTGCAAACGTCATTATCAACGTATAAACGCTAAATATGTTGGAGTGATATCATGTGTAAATATTTCCAGGAGTCTACAAATAAGTAACCATTTGATTATTTAAAACTTTCTTCACTGTTTTGATTCTGGGGAATGGAAATCAATCATTCTGGCTTGCATACGAGGAAAAACACTTTTCAGATATAAACAGCAAAAGTTTCATTTAAAACAGACCAAACTGGTCATTCACCTACAAGGTGACTAATGTAAACAGTGTATAAATAGAATTATATCCAGATTATCTGTGTGCTTTGTTCGGCTGTTTAATGTTCATTTACCAAGTGATAGACAATGTATACTTGTCATTAAGATATGTATAGTTTGCAGTTAGCGAGAAACATTGAGTGGCAACAGCGGTTTTCGAAAAGTGGACAGTACAAACACTTTTCATTTTAAGCTAACGTCGCACCAAATATTTCTTGATGATATTGAAGCAAGGAACAGAGACTGCTTGGTGAAGGTAACCAGCGAGAAAGTGGAGAGCAAGGCATGCGATGTAAATATTGGCGGGTCAGTCATGAGATACCAACCATGGAAATTGAAGCACAAAATACTAGCACTGGACAGGCAAACATGAAATACGAACACATAAGTCAAATACTAATACTTTAGGGTTAAAAAAAATGAGACACTAACACTCAATGAAATACCAGAATGGAGATCAAACTTGTAAGAACAACATTGGGGCGTCAATGAAATACCAGCATGGAGATCAAACTTGTGAGATCAATACTGGGGTGTCAGACAATTAAATACCAATTAGGAGATCAAACTTGTGAGATCAACACTGGGGTGTCAGACAATTAAATACCAATTAGGAGATCAAACTTGTGAGATCAACACTGGGGTATCAGACATTGAAATACCAACATGGAGATCAAACTTGTGAGAACAACACTGGGGTATCAGACATTGAAATATAAACTTGGAGATCAAACTTGTGAGAACAACACTGGGGTATCAGACATTGAAATATAAACTTGGAGATCAAACTTGTGAGAACAACACTGGAGTATCAGACATTGAAATATAAACTTGGAGATCAAACTTGTGAGAACAACACTGAGGCGTCAGACATTGAAATATAAACTTGGAGATCAAACTTGTGAGAACAACACTATGGTATCAGACATTGTTGTTGTGAGAACAACATTGGATAGTTAAACATAGTGTTTAAACTCTGAGTAGTCAAATATTAGATATCGATACATGAGAGTAAAACATGAGGTACCAAAACTGTATTCAGTTTAACTAATTTTCATTTTATTTTTTAAGGGCATCGTCCATTAAGTAAGTGCCCATTGGTATCTATTTTTCTATGTTTATAGTTCGATAACCACATCCGCCTCAATACGTAGAAATGGGGACTTAACCTATATTTGTGATCACGAACTTGCCAAGCTGCACAACATATCAGCCATGTATAGGTCTAATCCACATCCCAAGTTTCATTTAGTGTACAATTTGATTCCTTTTTGGTTCCCCCGAGTTAAAAGAGTCGGGCATAGCTTCTGTAAGTCACCCCGCCTCCCAACAAAATACAAATTGTAAGTAAATATCATTCTCTGGAGTGGATGTTACGGAATTTTCACAAAATTTATGTATCAGGAATTAGGATATGATTAGAAAATTATAAATAAAATAAAAGCCCCCTCCCCACCGCTCCCTTCCCAAAGCGTACTATCTATATGATGCTATGGACATATGAGATAGACAGCTGATATAGTGAATATCAGTTCTCATTTTTAAAAAACTTGAACAGCATAATTTATCCAACGGATCAACATCATAGCACAAGGGTAGTAACACATAAGTGCTCGCTCTACTTCTAACTCAAGCCCAAGTCCGAAGAATCACAGCACATAAGCGCAGTGCATGAACTCCGTAGAACAGACGAGGATCCTGAAATACTTTAGGTAGATTTTTAACTTTTTTAAATTTTGTCTTGTCAGCGCCGTTAGGTTAATCTTTTCGATTTCCAACTGACAAGGGACATTTTACGTGCACAACAACATACGAGGACATCCGATCTTACTACCCAAAAACCAAGGGAAAATCTCCAGAAGCCCACGAGAAAAAATCCCAGCCTTCCTAGGGGTCTGAGCCCGGGACATCCAGCACTTGAGGTGGACGCCATGCGTCGAGCCACTCAGCCCCCCCCCCCACCCTTCCCCTCCCCCTTCCCCGAAAAATCTATAAACTGTTTAGGCTAGGTCACCCTGATTTATTTCTAATAAATCCAAAGCTCCATTGGGTTTTTAATACTATACCATCAGAATGCCTAACGAGAGAGCTAACCATTAAGCGTTTATAGGTCCCGTCATACACGCTATGTTTTTGATAAAGTGGTGGTAGTCGTTGTTTTCCTCCAGTATTGCCGACCGTAGGTTGAAACCTTATGGATGAAAGGAACGCAGGAGCAATTCCTAGACACAGTGCTCACCCGCTTAAAGGGCATCCCTGCAAACCATTAGGGGAATTGGACTGTTTTGATGAAATGACATGTTTATAAATAATGTCCCCTCAGCTTCAAACTTGAAAAACGGGGTATAATTACCAGACTACTCCGATCTTGACCTCAATGAACTCTTTCTATAATTGATGCCCTTAAAATCTAATTAGTTACGAAGCACCCATTCTTACCTCATCAGTAATTTAATTTTCTGAAAGCAAGAAACAGTTTTCGTTGTTTAAGATAGTACTTGACTGCATGATAATTGTACTTGACTGCATGATAATTTGCGTGGAACACTGTGAGTTAGCCAGCGACTGTTCAAGTCCACGTCAGTATAAGGGAAACAACCGCGATAAAGAGAAAACAAAACTCAACTTGAAGTAGCTTATTTGCTCCTGGAAAATACATTAGGGTGGTTCCACCCCCCCCCCCCTTTCCCCCTCTCCCCCACCCCTCTTTTCCCTTTCTCTATCGCAGGATATGTTCAGTGTCCTTCTCATTCGAATGGTGACACCTTGTGCCACCGGTTGTTTATTGATCGTGTGTTGTTCGGGGGTTGGGGTGGGGTAAGGGTTGGGGGAACTTCACTTACTCATTCATCCAACGTCATGTATGTGTCACGTCCAGCACAGACGCCTACATATTTCTCCCTAACCATCAGATCTCGCAATAGAACTCATACGGTTGAACGGGGTTTCTGGCATTGTTTTTGAAAGATTTTTATCTGAAATTGGTTCTTTGAATCATCGTATTTTAGATTGTATTTCTTCTCTCAGCATGTTGGAACAGTTGAATTTTGCACCCAAGTACTTATATGTTTCCGTTAGTTTAATTTTCATATTATCGACTTGTATGTGGCCGGAGTTTATATTCTTTCCATGTCTAGTTAGTATTCGTACAGAAAAGTTAACATTTAAAAACATTTTATATTCTGCATCCTTCGGTCAGTCTGTGGTAACTAATAACTAGGATTGAAAGAATCCTAAGTATTATAACAAGTAACTAAACTTGGAAATTGTTACAGACATCTTAGTTAATGCAGGAAAGCTGCATTAGCTTTAAACAAAACCAATTGTTCCATGTTGTCAGCATTAAGCTGTGTATGCAGAAGCGGGTGTAAGATAATTACTATTCGTACTCGGCCCGACCACAACTATTTGGCCGAATACCGAATAGTCAATAGGTTCACTATTCGGCCCCAAAGCAAATACGAAGCGAATATTCGGTACAGCCCTACTGGAAACTAAAGGTGACTGAAGCCGTATTAATCACATCACCCACCAAGTGCCGATCGGTCTATAAAATATAGGTCTAGCCCTATATGCCCTATACACCTAAAGGCGTGGGAAAGGGTCATATACTTTTTTTTTCTTTTTTTTTTTTACTATAGGTAATAGTACGCCTGAAATCGTGGAAAAGGATCCTTTGATTATATTGCATTAAAAATTATATGTGTGTCTATCTGGCCGGCTAGGTCGTGTCCTCTCATTGTGCAGGTTTGGATCTGTCATCTTCTTCTGTGTCTTTGAGGCTTCAGCCCCACTGAACTGGGGCGAGAAGTCCTCACTATAAAAAGACTGGTAAATAAACATCGAACTGGGGCACGTCGTGCTCAATACAAAAAGACTGGTGAACCAGCAATGAACTGGGACTAGCAATGCTCAATACAAGAAGACTGGTGAACCAGCAATGAACTGGGACTAGCAATGCTCAATACAAGAAGACTGGTAAACCAGCAATGAACTGGGGCGAGAGGTCCTCACTATAAGAAGACTGGTAAATAAACATCGAACTGGGGCACGTCGTGTTAGCTACATGAAGACTGGTGAACCAGCAATGAACTGGGACTAGAAATGCTCAATACAAGAAGACTGGTAAACCAGCAATGAACTGAGGCGAGCAGTGCTCACTGCAAGAAGACTGGTCAACCAACACCGAACTGGGGCGAGCAGTGCTAACCACAAGAATACTGGTGAACTACATCGAACCCGGGCGAGCAGTTGCTCCCTACAAAAAAGCTGGTGAACGAACATTGAACTGAGGCCGGCATTGCTCACTACAGGAAGGTTGGTGAACATATATCGAACTTAGGCGAGTAGTGCTCAGTATAAGAAGACATGTAAACGAACATCAAATTAGGGCGAGTAGTGCTCATTATTAGAAGACATGTGAACGAACATCGAACTTGGGCGAGCATTGCTCACTACGGGAAGACTGGTAAACCAGCAATGAACTTGGGCGAGCATTGCTCACTACAGGAAGACTGGTAAACCAGCAATGAACTTGGGCGGGCAGTGCTCACTACAGGAAGACTGGTAAACCAGCAATGAACTTGGGCGAGCATTGCTCACTACAGGAAGACTGGTAAACCAGCATGGAACTGGGGCGAGCAGTGCTCAATACACGAGGACTAGTAAACGAACATCGAACTAAAGACTGGTGAACGAACATCGAACTGGAGCGAGCGGTGCTTACTACAAGAAGACTGGCGAAACGGCAATTAACTGAGGCGAGCAATGTTCACCACAAGAAGACTGGTGAACCAACATCGAACTGTTACGAGCAATGCTCACTACAATAAAATTGGTGAACCAGCAATGAACTGGAGCTAGCAGTGCTCACTAAAAGAATACTAGTGAACTACATCGAACTTAGGCGAGCAGTGCCCACTACAAAAACGCTAGTGAACGAACATTAAACTGGGGCGAGCCGTGATCATTACAAGAAGACTTGTGATCGAACTGGTACGAGCAGGGCTCACTACAAGAAGGCAACCTAACAGAAATAAACACAAGCTTGTACAATGCATTGGGAAAAAAAGCGCATAAACGATCTTTACATCTTCCCCCCCCCCCCCACCCTACCCCAACACCTAGCTGAGATAAATGGTCGAAGAAGAAGAAGAAGAAGAAGAAGAAGAAGAAGAAGAAGAAGAAGAAGAAGAAGAAGAAGAAGAGAAAGAAGAAGAAAATTTTTGCTACGGAAAGTATCTTATTTAATATACATGTTGTCCTTGTAAAGATTGAACAGCCTTAAAAGTCTATGGTTAAGCACCAGCAAGGAGATAAAAATTAGAATTTTGAGAGCATGCATGTTCCCTGTGGCTACATACAGATGTCAGTTGTGGACTATCTCTCAGTCCTTAAGAAAAAGAATAGGGGCTTTTGAGCTGAAAGGCTATAGAAAGATTCTCCGAATATCTTGGACAAAGAAGATGAGAAATATTGACATCTTAAAAGATCTGAACATCAAGGAAGATTGGCTAATAAACAGCATCCTGTCTCGGAAGCTGAAATATTTTGGTCTTATCAAGCGCCACGACGGATTGGAAAAAGAATTATAGCAGAAGGCATGGTACCAGGAAGGAGGGACAGGGGCGGACCGACACGAAGATGGGCACAGGATATAAGTGACTCCTTGAGTGTGAAAGTGCATGAGGCGGGAGAATTGGCGAGAGACCGAGTTTCTTTCAGGCAGACTGTGATGAGAGAGACGTTCAGCAAAGGACCTGCTACATGATGATGATGATGTTGTCGTTGAAAAAGTGTCAGCTCAGGCTATCTTTCAGCGCATTGTCGAAGTATGAGAATATTATTACACAACTAAATTGTAACGCATTCTTTTAATTATAAGGCTGAATCTGATCGGTTGTAATATAATTTGTATATAATAAGTTGTCAGCATTAACTGTGTATGCAAAAGCGGGTGTAAGGTAACTACTATACGTATTCGGCCCGACCACAACTATTCGGCCAAATACCGAATAGTCAATAAGTCCACTATTCGGCCCCGAAGCGAATACAAAGCGAATATTTGGTACAGCCCTAATATATATATATATATAATATATATATATATATATATATATATATATATATATATTATATATATATATATACATACATATATATATATATATATATATATATATATATATATATATTATATATCATATATATATATATATATATATATATATATATATATATATATATATATATATACTCTTTCAATGTATAAACCTTACTAAAGTGGTTTTTTAGAAAGCTTTCTACGCGCAGTTTCTGATCAAGTTCCTATCTCTTTATTTCCTAAAACATTAAAAAAAATGTAGAGAACTACTCGAATCTATTAACATGCAGAAAATCAAGGGCGTTTACAGTTCATGTCTGCAGTAAACATTAGCATCAGGGTTCCTGTCTTATCATCCCTATTGCTGTTTACGTCATTATGGACACCTGTTTTCAGAGCAAACTCATGCATAAGCACCGTTCCCCACCTTGTATCAGAATATATTTACACTGACTGTTCCCGGCACAGACTACAGTACACACCTGCAAAAATATCTGTATGTTTTTGGGGTTTTTTTTTTTTTAATACTCCTCCCTTTCTCGCTCATACTTTTTTCTAGTTTACTGGTGATTTCCAACTCCAGTTATCTCAAGCTCTGAGAGCTGAACTCGCCTGCTCATTCAAGGAGGTGACCGTATTATATTAATTAGGGTTATGGGTCGGTCTTCGAAGTGTATAGATTTGACAGACATCTTTGAAATGTGTACATTTACTTGCCTGGAAGGTTGGGTAGGTGAACAGTTGGTTGGCTTCATTTGTTTTGTGCGTTAGTTTGTTCGTTCATTTGTTGGTTAGTTGGTTGTTTGTTTGATTGGTTGGATGATTGCCTGCTCAGTCGGTTGATTGGTTGGTGACCTACCTCGTACCTCCAATGACTTCTTCGTGTTATTGTTTGTATTCACCGTCTGTTAACTCCAGCGGAAAGTTCTGGTTGTTCGGCCACTTCTTGACTTTAGCCTTATTTTAGAGCCTAAATTTTGTGTACACATCCTTTTTAAAAATCTAGCTTATTCGCTTGAAGACTTTTGGTTCCTTGCCTCTTTAATAGACGCACTCCGACTTCGAAGCAAACATCCCTATTAGTCGCCTTGTTAGGGGACAGTAGGTCTGTTCTTGCTTCCCCCCCCCCTCTCCCCCCTCCCTCATGACACCACAGAAGCCACAAGGGAACATCCAGCGACGACCCACAAGGATTTTAGAAACCGAACCCACGACCATCAAAGACCGAGACAACCAGCCTCACCACTTGGCCATCGATGCCACTTGTCTTCTAGAAGATTCACAACCAACCGGTTTCTTTTTCTGCTTTCGCTCTGAAAAGGGCGGTTTGTAAGTTGTGTTGTGGTTTGAAGCTAGGCTGCGTTACCAATGCCTTTTGCGTCGAACACATTCATTGTCAGCACACTCCTAATTAGTCGGTTTTTAAGACATGCTTGTTAGAGGGCAGGGGGTCTCATGTTCCCCTCCCTTCCTCTTTAGGGCCCGGGACAAGGAAACAATCAACCACCAGGAACCAAAACTACCGTGTTGTGCAACTGATTACTTTGACAAACAGCAGGGGATCATTAATTTACACATTTTTTTATGAACATGCAATAATAACAAATATTATTATTTTTGTTTTGTTTGTTTTATTTAGCACAAACCGTCTTTCGCATTCACTAAACTGTCTATCAAATTAGTTAATGTTATATACGCATAACATCTTTAGTATTTGCTCTTTTTTTCTAACATAAGTTCTTTGTTCTATAATGTTCTGTAGAAGATCACCAAACTATCTCGGTCGCTGAGTGGCTGTTTAGTCGTCGTTGGTGATTAATCGAGGTTCCATAATCACTCCATAAGGGTCGCACCATAACTGCGTTCCTGTGCCAACGAAAATCATACAAACTGTACTTCACTATTCCATTTAAACCTTCTTTTTCGTTTTTTTTTTTTTTTTAACTGTGCGAGTCCCAGCACGGTTTTGAAGCTTGAACACGCAGTGTAAAAAAGCATAAGGCAGCTGTCAGATGTGCCAGCGTTAACAGTGCCACACCCGAGTTGCATCTCATTGTTGGCACAAACGGTCAATCACGAAAGCCGGCATTGTACCAGCACAAGTACACGCCATTCTGAAGGCATCAGTCACTGGCAATGTCCCCCGCTATTTTAGTGCGCCGAACAACTTGCTGTAGGCACAACAGAAGAATTAAAAAAAACATTTAATAGGAAATCCACAGCTCACAGTTACGCACCAAGTACTCAACACGGTAGCTGGGCGACGAAATTTTTGGACTCCGGGTCGAGAAATAGGGAATTTGCGTTAGTACAGCGTAACTGGAAACATAACTTTTTATAGGGCATGCTGTCAGCTGGCTATCGGCATTGTTATGTTTTCTCTAAGCTGCCTGCCAACTTGGGTTCTTACACCCCAGTTACTCCATAAGCCACATACTGGCTTTTAATCCAATAGGACAAATACCATATTTTGTCTTCACATCAGATTCACAAATAACAGAACTTTCTCAAGAAATACAACTCAGTGTCCGTCGATATGAAATGTGGTCGTCCCAGGTTCACGGCCAAGTTTGTTTTTGTTTTTTCGGCATAAAATGGCCATAAGTAGTTTGTAAATCCTTGTGTACCTGTACCTCGGGGTCTGCATTTTAAGGATACTATAACTGTGAGGCAGACGACTGAAGAACTATAGTCTCTGTAACAAAATCTGTATATTTCTATGTGTTATACTGTGTTTGTTTTATCGAACAATAAATGCTTCTAACCGGTGTCCACTGTGTAAACAGTGAAGAAATAAAGCCCTCTGTTTACATTGTTTTTATAAGTATATTTTTTTTCTTTTAATGGCTTTGAGTTTATTAACCCACTAAAGTATAATTTCAACAACGATCAAACACAACTACCTGTTTTTACCAGGACAACCGTAAAGACAGAAACATCTCTTTCTGTATACAGAGTCCCGGGTGCAGGTGACGAATCGCGGAAGCTTAGAGAAATCTAAGCTTTCTGCCATTGATTGAATTAAAATAATCACAAAAAATGCAGACATTCTCAGTATGAAGCACATTCAATGAGAACAGTGGTTCTTATCAAGGGCCAACAAAAGGCCATTGACCTCCTTGCCAATTACCTGCATTGTATATGTTCACACTCCATGTATCTAGAATATCATGTGTCAACTTTCATGTATAAGATCAATTCATCAGTAGAATATCTATGGTATTATTCTGGGGATACGCAGCTCTTTCTACGACTAACTGTTTTTGTGTATGTCTTTAATCACTGAAAAATAATTACAAGTTCAATCACCTTCTTTCACCATCTTGCTTTCCATGAATGGTGTTTCATAACCCCATTTCGATGTCACCATCTCAGTGTTTCCCCCCCCCCCCCCCCACCCCCTTTTTTTTCTCTCAAAGAAAAATGGTCAACGATACACATCCTCAGTATAGGGCGCTTTCATTGGGCATCGCATTCATAGGGGACGGTATCGTATCGTATCGTATAAAATCAAACAAAAATTTCAAACTTAGTCCTTTTTTAGCTGCCTGGTGGCCTGCTTTTTCAAGGACGGTTCCTTTGCTATCTTATTTTATTTATATTCCTTGTGGTGAACACTTTCACCTGAGTTTGTTCATTTGTTGTCTAAGTTCTGGTTCTGAGGGGCCTGGTTCCTGTTTAATTGGCTATTCGCTAGCTTTTGCACTGTTCATCTGTGTTAGCACCAAGTCAGTTTGAAGTCACACCGCCACGAAACAAACAGTTCCGCATACTGAGCGCCCTAAAACACGGCCCCCACAGGACGACTGTCACAATCTTGTTGTTGTGTGCAGCCGTTAGATAAGTAGAGGAGGTAACAAAGGTTGCAAAAAAATTAGAACGCCCGAAGGTGCAAAGATATTGTAGATCGGAAGATGGAGAGAGACAGATAGCTTGCTAGGTTGAGGAAGAGGTCCTTGGTGAGTTGAGTCCTGCACACTGCCTGCTCTGCCTGGGTTGATCTGAAAATAGACTGATTTACATTTTAGATATATGTGGGGAGGGACGGGTGAGGTTATCAGGGAAGCGTAGTAGCCTGGAATTCCACAAGTGCTGGTCCCCTTATTGTGCAGTGCCCTTTTAGCTGGTTTGCCTCAGAGCGTCGGGTGGCCTTTGGTGGGTTTCTTCGGCTTTTAGCTGAAAATGAGTTTATTAATATTGAAACATATGTGGGAGGGGCGGGGAGTTTACAAAATGAAATGCATAACAGACTGAAATCCACGAGTGCTGGTCCCCTTCTTGTGCTATGCCCTTTAGCTGGTTTGCCTCGGAGCGTCGGGTGGCCTTTGGTGGGTTCGGTCGTATTATTCTTTCTGAAAGTATACTATGTGAAATTATGTTGAATTTTTTAGTCTGGTTGATTCGCCTGTGGTGGAGAAGGAGTGGAGGTGGTACAGGCTGAGGGGCAGGAATGCCTTTGAGAGGACATACAGTGAGGTCGGAAGAGTGAGTGAGAGGTAAAGTTGCCTCTGTTGTGGGTGCTGGTACTCGCTGGATCTGGTCACATCATGATGGGGGTGGCTCTCAGATCGCTTTCCCGGTTCTGGATATGAACTGCTTCACAAGTCGCTGGATCTTGTCGTCACAGCTCACACTGAGGCAGTTTTCAGTTGTCATAGGTTGGTTTGAGGCTCTGAAGTGCAGCACGAGCTCTTGTCTCTCTATTTCGTGGTGTTTACAGTTTAGTAAGAAGTGCTCCATGGAGTTGGGGGCCCTGCATTCCTCGCACACAGGAGTGCGGAATCGGTCTGGCCAGCACCCTAGTCGCATCTTCCACAGTTTTCGGATGGCCGGAATTTTGGTCGGTTTAGTCACTTGATTCTTGAGACTGGGTTTGTTGAGTAGTTTTGTAGGCAGCTCTGCCTTTGTCGCTGGTCGACCACTGTTGGGACCATTCTCTGCATATTCTGCTTTTGATAATCGCTTTTAGTTCAGTTTTGCCCAGTCCCGCGAATATTGTGTTGTGGCTAACCGTGCCTCTCTTCGCCGCTCTGTCTGCTGCTTCATTGCCCTCAATGCCTATGTGTGCTGGGATCCAACCAATGGTAGTTTGGCATCCCAGGCTTCTGAGTCGGGTGGAAATTGTCAGGATTTCCTCTTTAATGTCTTGCCGGCTCACTTTCGAAAAGTCCCTCAGGGCTTGTACTGCTGATAGTGAGTCAGAAAGGACGAGAAGTTTTATGGGGGGCCGTTCGCAGGCTAGCTCCAGTGCTTTCAGAATCCCTACCAGCTCAGCTGAGCAGACTGCCATATCGTTAGTGAGTCGGTATTGTGTGTGGTCTTCCAGGTCGGTATGTAAACACCTGCCCCGACTTCTCCCGTGCTGGTTTTTGAGCCGTCGGTGTATATAATCATAGTGTCAATTTCTGCGTCACGGATGTACTGTTCGACTCTCGACCTTGCATCGAGGATGTCATGGTTTCTGTCTATCACGTGGGCGAGGCTTTCGTCGGTGAACGGTGTCTTAAGCTCCCAGGTGGGGATGGTCGGGTGGTATTTCTTACCGCTGGTTATGGTGGTGGTGTCAATTTCGGATGCCGTTTTCCAGGCGGCCGGTCTCTGGAATGTTTGCATTGGAACGCTGACCTTTGACCAGGGGTATTCGTTGACAGCCAGTGCCTGGATGGCAGGGTGGCGTGGGTCAAGTGCCGCTTGGGACCAGTAGCCGTGTCTAAGTTGTTTTCTGCGTAGTTTTAGCGGTATGACGCCCAAGGCTACTTCCATGGCTTCTTGACTAGTTCCTTTCCCTGCCCCCAGGATGATTGCCATCGCCTGGTTCTGAATAGTGTCTAGTGTCTCTTTTTTGGCATCAGAAGCAGCATCATATACGATGGAACCGTATTCAATTTTGCTTCGGATGAATGCTTTGTAAAAATTTAGTAGTGTCTTTGTGTGTGCGCCCCAGCCGGATCCTTTGATGATTCGTAGCAGGTTGTTATTGCTCTTGCATCTTGCGACAGTTTGTTCAATGTGTCGACCCCAGCTCATTTGGGAGTCGAGCAGCATTCCCAGAAATGTCGTTTGTATCTTTCTCTGTATTCTTTGACCGTCTATTTCTATGCGGGTGTCAAAGTCTTCGTACGTTCGTACTCTTTTCCAGTTGAAAATCATCTGGGTGGTCTTGGTTGGGTTGATACGAAATCCCCACTTCTCCATCCACCTTGTAACGTTGTTGGTTGCCCTCTGCAGCTGATTTCTGGCTAGCTCCAGGTTGGAATCGGAGCACCAGATGGCGCAGTCGTCGGCGTACTGTGATAACATGACGTTTTTTTCTCCTATGGCCTCCGCCAGGTCATTAACGAGGATGGAGAAGATCACCGGGGAAATCACCGAACCTTGGGGGGTGCCGTTCTCTTGCGAGTGGGTTGCCGATTTTGCGTTTCGCACTATCACTGAGTAGGTTCGGTCTTGTAGGAAACTCTTGATGTAGTTGAGCGTAGGGGACGGTGGCTCTTATCAATAGTATGTATTCGCTTTTGTGTGTAGTATCGATTCATCAAAAGAATATATCCATGGTACAGTGCTGGTGATACACAACTCCCTCTACGACTACCTACATTTGTGTATGTGTTTTCTCAAAGAAAAGTATGGCAGCGCATTATGGTACTTTGCGTAAGTACTCAGTTTTTGGATTTATGTCATGCTAATGCATTCAATCACTCATCTTTGCATAAGTACTCAGTTTTTGGATTTATGTCATTCTAATGCATTCAACCACTCATCTTTGCATAAGTACTCAGTTTTTGGATTTATGTCATGCTAATGCATTCAATCACTCAAGCCTAGCACTTATACTTAAAGACCAGGAACTTCGAAATTGCTTGACAAGTTTTGTTTCTAATACTTATGATTTTAATGGAGAATAAAGAATGTTCTTTTAATTTTTCCGCTCAAGGATTGCAACCTAAAAGATTGACAGATGCAATGAACGTCTAAATGATGGCCAAGTAACATTGCAGAGGGCTGGGACTATAGTTGTCGCAATGTTCAGCAACATGGATAAATTACACGCAGCAATCAACGATAGACTTGGAAGACTAAGCTTGACTTAGAGTTCGATTAATGGTAATGGCTCTTCAAGCTTGCGTTTTCTATCCCCTGTCAGTGTCTTTTATCTAGGGTTACGACTAAAGAGCATTTAGCTCAAAATTATCACAAACACTATGTTACTAATCATAACTTAATGTTGTGTGTGCATTCTAAGTTCGCAGACAATCGCTGGCGTTTTCAGTTTCACGTAGATATATTCAGTAGAAATATTTGGCAGACAGACTGAGGTTTTACCCCATCAGAACATCACACCGAGCGACACACACCCGGTGACACAAGGTGCCACTATTCGGATGAGGATATCCCAGGCATAGCTCCCAGAAAACCCATTAAACCCATAGGCTGGGCTACACGAGGGCCCCCGGCAACAGCCAGGGTGCAGCTTCAAAATGACAAACTATGGCGTCCCATATGGGGACGGGGATTAACCATCATTTGGCAGCCATCACTCTGACAATTATCTTGATAGTCACAAAAACCTTTAAAATAAATTGTGTGGCTGCTATTAGTGTCGTCCAAGGTTCATTCGATGGGCAAGGTGATATAACAATTTCCTTAGCAACATATTAAAATTGAATAATGCTTAGTAATTTGTTTTCTCACCGGCATGAAGGTCTTTTGTTCGAATCTGCCTAAAATTTATGGCGGGAACTGTCATAAGAAGTAATGGCCCTGGTAGCGTCGGGTTAACCACCTTATTCTTAGACTGCTGATTGGTCTGTGAAAGTGTGGGTCTGGCAACATAATAATACAAAATGGCATTAACAGTTTACTTTTTCTTTTTTACTTTTTTTTTTTTTTTTCACAAACTTCATATCTTTCACCAATTTCAATAGCCAGTCACTTGTCTAGTTCGCAAAATTGTTGTCCTATAATATATTAATTATGTTTATCTGTAGAACATGCTAGAGTAATTTTATTTTTCAACTAAAAGCAACACAGGATTATCTACCTCATAAAATAGCTTAAAATGATACATCATTTGTATGTGAATTGTTAATGTAGATTGAAAAAACCTCTAAACACCCCCCCCCCCCCCCCCTCTTTCCTTTTTTTTCCAACCCCATTATATGCCACACACATTTATTTAATTAAAAGCTGTTTATTTTAGCCGAATTTATTGTATAAATTTACATTTCGGGGTTGTTAATTGCCTACGTTTGTTGTAATTTGCTTTGTGCACCCCCCCCCCCCCCCTATTTTTTAAGTAATGTTGGTCAGTAAATTATTGATGTTATTTAGGATTTGTTTAACTTCATGAAAACATCACTGCAGCTTAGCAGCATAGAGCTGTGATTATAGATCAAATGTAGAACATTAAAAATTTAATTTATGTCAGTGATCGTCGTCACTCCAAAGACAGTAAAATAATCGTGCATTTTCATTTCCCCGCCAGTTTGTCGATGTATAAAAATGTGTGTGTGTAGTCATATAGTCAGCCTAGCCTTGTTATTTATCTACCTGCCAATCTGTGTGCTTATTTATTAATTAATCTGTCTATCTTCGTTTCTATATATCTACCTTACTGTATATCTAACCGTCTATCTATCTATCTATCTATCTATCTATCTATCTATCTATCTATCTATCTATCTATCTATCTATCTATCTATCTATCTATCTATCTATCTATCTATCTATCTATCTATCTATCTATCTATCTATCTATCTATCTATCTATCTATCTATCTATCTATCTATCTATCTATCTATCTATCTATCTATCTATCTATCTATCTATCTATCTATCTATCTATCTATCTATCTATCTATCTATCTATCTATCTATCTATCTATCTATCTATCTATCTATCTATCTATCTATCTATCTATCTATCTATCTATCTATCTATCTATCTATCTATCTATCTATCTATCTATCTATCTAACCGTCTATCTATCTATCTATCTATCTATCTATCTATCTATCTATCTATCTATCTATCTATCTATCTATCTATCTATCTATCTATCTATCTATCTATCTATCTATCTATCTATCTATCTATCTATCTATCTATCTATCTATCTATCTATCTATCTATCTATCTATCTATCTATCTATCTATCTATCTATCTATCTATCTATCTATCTATCTATCTATCTATCTATCTATCTATCTGTCTATCTATCTATCTATCTGTCTATCTATCTGTCTATCTATCTGTCTATCTATCTATCTATCTATCTATCTATCTATCTATCTATCTATCTATCTATCTATCTATCTATCTATCTATCTATCTATCTATCTATCTATCTATCTATCTATCTATCTATCTATCTATCTATCTATCTATCTATCTATCTATCTATCTATCTATCTATCTATCTATCTATCTATCTATCTATCTATCTATCTATCTATCTATCTATCTATCTATCTATCTATCTATCTATCTATCTATCTATCTATCTATCTGACAAATGTTTTTCTCCTTCCTTCGTTCAACGGCTGTAACTCTGGCTGTTCACCCACATTTAGACTAAACTTTTCAGCGAACCTCAGTGTTATGTGCAGATATGTTTTACATATTTTTAATGCAGACTATTGGTTCATTGCCTCTCAGGCAAATCCACTTCGACTTCGAAGGAAACCCCGAGTCCTAAGACATGCTTGTTGGAGAGGCAGTGGCTCTATTCTTGTTTCCTCCACCATGTGGCTCCGATACCAATACGGGCAATTACAAATATAAAATTTTATTTCCATAATAACATAAGATGACTACTTTAATACATAAGTGTATTTTTCATTCAGATATTCGTTATTGTTTAGCAACCATTACCGCCTTTTCATGCTGTTGTTAGTGTTAGTGTGTGTGGTGGGGGAGGGGGGTAGTGGTATCGCACAAGTTTTGCCAAATCAAGAAGATGAAATACTATTGCGTGCACATTTTATGAAAGTTTATTATCTGTACAAAGTTTGTGTTATTTAATTTTTTTTTTTTTAATGTCAGTAACTTTCAATTGTATTGTAGTTATCTGTTTACGCTTAACTCCCTTCTTCTCAATGAAGAATGAAAAATAGAGTATGTTCTCTTTTTCAAATTTTTAACTTGAAAATAAACGAACTTAAAGATATGTGACGATTGGTGTTATAATTTGTAGGACATATTTGTATTTTTGTAACAACATAGAAGACAAAATGTGAACAAATAATGTCCATTACTCGCAAGACTGCCCTTTAGATTCACAGTGTGAATTTGTATGTTTTCGTATTTTTATTGTTGATACCATCTTTACAATAAAATACTGAAAATCCAAGTCTGATATGTGTTCTCTTGTTTTGTTCGATCATGTTTGCTGGTTACATGTTGTCGTGTGTGTTCTCTAGTTTGCTCAACTTTGTGTTTAGATTAAATGCTGTGATCTGTGGAAATTGACATACCGCAGTGCTAGGACGCTTGCCTGCTGGCCAAGCTAATTAAGAGTTCGAATCCCACTCAAAGAGGGAATTTATTTCATTGATGGTACACCCCATCAATAAACATTGGTACCATAAGATTTTATTAGAAGTATGCATTATCGAGAGCAATACTCATTAACTCTTTATGTCTTAGAAAGTCATTCAGCCCTTATTTCCTAATCCGGTCAAAATATTTACTGGCAGACAAGCAAGCGTGATAGTCGCTGTGTCAGTTCTGTTACCCGGTGCTTGCACTAGAAATCATTAATTTAATTATTATGTTCTCATTTATTTGAATTTTTATTTTATTTTATTATATATGTGTGTGTATGTACGCGCACGCGTGTGCGCGTCTTGGGGGTGGGTGTGGGGTGCGTAAACTCCCGTCAGGTATTATTTCATCCCAGCTTAAAATGTAAACCAAGAATTGTCACTGGAGTTCAAGGTAACCAGCTTTTAGGGAACCTAGTGCTTTCTAGTCGTTTGTTCGTTGATCTACACAGTTGGGAGTTAACAATTAGCGTCTAAAACACCCAAAGTAGCGGATATGTAACATTTATTGTTTACACAAGAAAAAAAAAAGACCTTTCTCAGGCACTGGGGCTTCTGGTATGTGGTGTTGAACCCACATTTTAAAGAAACTAACTTGCACTCGATGAGCGATGTGGTAAACACATTAACGTTGGTGCCTTTACTTTCCATGGTCTATCCTCCTACCCAGTTTAGCCTAGATCTACATTGAACCCTAGGTCGTTCATGAAATAATATCGACTCGATGCAGATTCTGAGGACTACTCCCAAAGAAGCTATATTTGGGCGCAATACCTTCGCCAAAAAAAAAAAAAACCTGCTCAGGATCAGAAGAAAAGAGCATCACAGACATCTGATGAGACTCAAGACAGCATAGCTGTTACACAGCAGGCGCAGTCCTTATCAGGACTCCCATGCAAGCCCCTCCTTCAGCAGATCGGAAACCTCAGCGGCGTCACCCTGACAGCATGAAACGTAAAGAACACATGCCAGAAAGAAAGAAATACCCCAAAGACCAACGACCATAAATATAATTGAAGCTTACAAAGAATCGGGTTAAACGTTGCCTTAAGTTTTTTATTTTTGTTTCTCTCGATTAGACTGCAAGACCGGCAGTTAAGCGTCTAGCCACTGCCCTACAATCGCTGATTGTTTTCTAGGTGGGTAGGTCAGTAATACCCCACCAGGACATCACACGCGCGATAAGCACCCGATGACACAAAGTGCCACCATGCGGATGAGGATCACCCGTTGAGAGGTCCCAGAAACCCCTTTTAGACGTTAGGCTATATTTATCGCCCGGCTATATTCAAAAAATTTTAATTTTAATGTAAAATCAGTACTTTTGTATGGGGCGGAAACATAGAGAACAACTAAGGCAAACTCTAATAAATTACAGACATTCATTAACTGGTGCCTGTGCAGAAAAGAGGGAATTAAATGACATGATAGAATAACCAATGTAGAACTTTGGGAGAAAAGTAAACAGGCTCCAGTGGACCAAGAGGCGTTGGATAGGACACACACTGAGAAAACAGGAGAACAGCATAACTAGAATGTCTTTGCATTGTAACCCATAGGAAAGTTGGGGAGGACATGGGGAGAACTTCGTGTAATGACGAAGGATAGAGCGACTTGGCGTGAGTTGGTTGAGAGCCTATTTTCCTTTGGGGGATAGAAAGGCTAAAGAAGAAGATATTCAGGGCCCCCGGCAAAAGCCAAGGTGGGAATTTAAAAAACAAAAAAAATGCATCCCAGATTATAAGGCTTTATCTCTTTTAGTTGTGCTCCAAGTTCCAGAGCTAAAATAAACGATTGGTATTATAGACGTGTAATATATTTTGATCTTGGTGTTGCGAGGCATATCTTACTTTTTACCAGATTGTATTCTAGATTGTCTTTCTTCTCTCAGCAGTTGGAGCACCTAAGTACTTATATTGTTTCGGTTCGTTTGATTTTTCCCCACAAAAACATTTCGCACTTTAAAAACTCTCGAGAACTGGCAACAAAAATTGTAAGGGGATTCTTATGAAGACAATACATCAATACAACTTGGTAAATGTAAGAATATTGAGGCAGCCTAAACAAACTAAACCCCTGTACCCCTGGTACTATTGCAAAGGTTATATATTAACTGCACCCAAATTTCACAGTTGTTGGTTAAGATGTAACATAGATCTGGCTAAAATAAAATCCTAACCTGAACAGTCTGTGGCGACAGCACCAGCCATGCGATCCTAAATACACAGTCTCAAAGACTCCCCTTCCTACAGTGCAAAAGCGGTAAATACAGGTATTAACGACAGCTTATCGATCTGGCACACGATGATATTGATACTAGTACATGACTGAGGCCGTACGTGTAATATTCCCAGATAATGAATGCACGTATCCACTGCAGCCAACTTGTGTTATAGAGACTACACACACACACACACACACACACACACACACACACACACACACACACACACACACATACACACACTCACATAGACGGATACGCACTCACACGTCCGCGCATGCACGCGCACACATTGCATTTAAGTGCAAGAACATTTATTCGATTGAATATTGAGTGTAAAGGTAAAACTGACATCGAAGCACTCTTGAGATTCACATAAGCGCTCCGTCCTCATCTTTAGCAGTCTTCTTTTTTTTTTTTTCGCGCTCACTGTCTGTGAATTCAAGCGGAATTTTCTGCTTGTTCGTCCAATTCTGGAGGTTGTTTTTGTCCCAAAACCTGAGTTTTGAGGTTATATCCGTTCTACATATCTAAATAATTTGTATGTAGACTTTTGGGTTCCTTATCAAATAAGGAAAAATGCGAAACTGCATAACTGCGAAAGATACCAAAGAAGGGCTGCCCCCAGATCTACTTCCTCATATTATGGGAAATTAATTCGCTGAAAGAACAGTTGGTCGATACGCATCTGTTTACTGTTTACCTCTCCTTCAGAACCCACGGAGATGTGTTCTTGTTAGCAGGAATGTGTAAACATGTTCTAGTGCAGCAGTGAGTCGTTCATTTAGAGTGTCTATGGTGTACAAAATCAGCAATATCAAACAAATAAAGCAATATGCCTAACGGCAAGAACAAGTTGATGTTGACGATTCCCGTGTCGGAACCAAACACAGACGGAAGCGAGTGAGTTCATTTGTATTGTATGTTGGTTACAGTTTTCTACCTGTTGAGAATCAGTCAGTATCAGCTGTTTGCAATATGATGTCATTTTTTGTATGGGCTACACTAGACTGCAGTTCTTAGATTCTGTGCCCATTAGTTGCTGCTACTATTTTATTTACAATCATGATAATTAAAAATAGGAAACGACGATTAACTAGTACTAGTACAGTATTATTAACTTTTCATACCCGTATGAATGAGTATGATGATGCTTGCAGTCAACTCAGAGAGTATCACTTAGTATAGTAGTAGTAGTATTTTATTTTACTCTGATGTCTGATCTATTGTATTATTAAAGTTATTATAGAATTAATACATAAGTCATTAACGACTTGGGGTGAGTTGGTTGAGGGCCTATGATCCATTGAGGGCTAGAAAGGTAGAAGAAGACATAAGAATAAGACTTATGATAAGTCATTACATTAGTATTAGGGGTGGGTGGGATGTTGTTATAATTGATTGATAAAGAGCATAAGTAATGGAGGACATTAACTGAATGTTAATACTAATTAATACTAAATGCAGTCACTCAGGATATCAAGAAACAAAAGAGGAAAATAGAAATTTAGAAAGAAAAAAAGAGTTGGTGTATAGTATACATACTGTATGAGATTCAATTAAAATATAGGGAAAGGAGGCTAGTATAGTAATACTGTGCCATTAATTCATTTAGCATATTCTGCTTGTAACTTTGTTACAGTTAGTCACGCTTACACAGCCTGTCCATAACATTTGATCTTGTTTATTTGCTTGTAAATTGTCTTGACGTTGCTATTAGACATTGATCAAGTTGTGTGGTGTTTATGATGAATTTCTACACTATACAATTTTATTTCCCAATCGCTTAACAGTTATGAAAACATTCTACTGGATAGTGTAGAACAGAATAAACAGCAGTGAATATTAAAATCTGGACGAACAAAATAGAAAAAGGTTGGAGTTATCCAGTTCGTCTTATTTTTCTTCTTTTTCTTCTTCTTCATCATTCTGTTTTGGAGCATATGCTCTTAACCAGCTGACGACAAGCAGTCCTAATATTTCCTTTTTAGTTTCCAGTGCAATAACATTCTAGACCAATAGTTTCCAGTGCAGTCCCATTCTAGATCAAGTTTCCAGTGCAGTCACATTCTAGATCAATAGTTTCCAACCCTTTTCAGTTTCAAATAACATAAAAGAAAAAAAAAAACAGTGGGCAGCAGCTGTTTAGTGTCAAAGTATCAATGTAATGGTTGACACTGTTTCATCTTGATGATGTCTGCTAATGTTGGTCTTATGTTGGACAAGTCACAACAGAGATGACTCTCCACATCAGGCTGGCAGTGGTGTTTTGTTTAAAGTACAAACACACTTAATTTCAAAATTGCTGGTACCCCCCCCCCCCACCCCCACATTCTTACTTATAACTTCCTTATCTTACCCCTAGGAGTGTTCCCCCACCCCCACGTTATTCCTTGAAACTTCCTTATCCTACCCCTAGGGGTGTCTCCCCCCCCCCCCTCCCGCCACAATCTCCAGAGTGAAAAACCCCTGTTCTATATATTAATCACATTTTTGGGGTGTGTGTCACTAGTCATTTCTTTGATTGCCAGATTCACTGTAATTTATTTAGTTAACTAATTTACCTCTCATCCATTTAAAATGCTGAAATGTCTGCTAAGAACTGAATATTTTTCATTTCTACAATAGCCGTCAGAATGGAGCTCAGGCAAACCTGGAGGCATTGCAACAGAAGCTGCAGGAATTGGATATTGACGATCGACAGAGAGAGAGGCTTGAGGAGTTTCTGACACAAAAGCAAAAAATTGGGGAATTAGTGGAGGAGGATTTTGAGAAGCTTGGAGAACTAGGCGCTGGCAATGGAGGTGTTGTTACCAAGGTGTTACATCACCCATCAGGGCTTATCATGGCACGAAAGGTGAAGCTTGTGATTGTAAATTATGTTGTGAATACATCAATTTTGTGAATGTAGAGACCATGGTAGTGACAGTAAAGTGTATGACAGTAAAGAAAATAAGTTATGATTGTTTAGGTTACAAAAGGGGTTTGTAGCGGAGGGTTTGTGAAAGAAAGGACATAAAATGCGTTTTATAATTATTGTATGCAAAAGTAAAGAACATGGGTCATGGAGTAGCATTGGTGGTGACAGTAAAGAGTTTGATCAATAATTCAGAGTCATATAATTTATAAGTTTGAGACTGAAAAAGTAGAGTCACAAGTAGAATGTAAAATGTGGGGGGGGTGGGGGGGTGAGTTTACATTTATAGAAAAGTTTTTGAAAGCAAAGAATATTGTATAACAGCAAGTTTGTATATAAAAAAGAGCTTATTTGAGCTCAATTTTGAGGAAACGACCTGACTTATGTTAAGTTTATAACAATGAATAAAATAGTATAAAAAGTACAGCTGGGGTTTTTAATTTTAGGTTAATGGGCTCTAAGAATGTTGTAAAGCAAACATTGTTTTCTCATCAGGTTAACAAAAGTAAAGGGTCTGTTTTACTCCCGTGGTCAACAGGGCATATGATTCTAGATTCATATTTTTATACACCAGTAGTCAAGTCACTCAGTGGGTGATGGGGTCAACATCACGCCGACCTCCTTTACTTCCCATCACATTACCTGGTGCATATCTTAGGCTGGGTCAAGCTGGGTGCCAAGGTCAGTTTTGCAAACATTTTACTTGATGCAGATTTAATTGTAAAAGCATCTGTTTGCTGCATTTTCACGACTTCCTCTTATTGAGAACATTCATAATTATCTCTTCGATAGCCAAAGTTTCAGAATGTTCTTTGTGTCTAATTAATGATTTAAGAATCATCATCAAAGCATATTAGGCATACACATAAAGGCTTCATCTCTCACAGCAAATGTTTATTTGAAGGTAATCAGCTTTTCATATTACTTTGAATTTGGAGGAAATATTTTGTATAAAACAAGAAACATATTTACAAATTCAGCAACACAGATAATCTTCTTTTTAAAGTCCATGCCGTGTGGTGTTGGTAGACATGTCTATTCACAACCTTCTGTCTTGTGCACTTTCAGTCAACTCTGATTATGTCAAAGTATTCAGGGTTGTTTTTTCTCTTAGCCTCCCTCTGCATCTTTTCCCCTTCAGCTTTCCTACTGTCATGATGTGCTCAATTTTTCTGCGTCTCATGACATGACCAAAGAATGTAGATATTCTCTTTCTGATTTGGACAATCAGTTCTCTTCGTAAGTCAGTTTCTTTCAAAACATCTTCACAACTCTTTTCATCTGTCCAGGGTATTCTCATCATTCGTCGATAAAACCACATCTCCGCAGCTTCCAAATAACTTTTCACTAATATACCAACTGTCCTTGCATTATATTACTACACAGATAATAAACAGTATGTAATATCTTTATTGTTGCAGCTCATTCATCTTGAAATAAAACCACTGGTTCGGAACCAGATCATCCGGGAGCTGAAAGTGTTACATGAATGCAACTCCCCCTACATAGTCGGGTACTATGGTGCTTTCTACAGTGATGGGGAAATCAGTATCTGCATGGAATATATGGTAGGTACTTTAATATTAATCTGACTCATTTTTCCATTATTGAAATTATGCAGTCTTTTTAAAGCATGAAATATATTTTGTAACTGACATTTCTTATCTAAGTAGGTTTCACACCACATTTGTTCTATTTCACAGGATGGAGGCTCATTAGATTTAATTCTGAGGAAAGCTGGCAGAATTCCTGAACCAATTCTTGGAATTATTAATATTGCTGTGAGTAAAACATTCCATTTGTACTGTTTCTTTTACCGCTCATCACTTCACTTTTTAATCTGTTTATTCAACAGTTTGTAATTGGAAACTTGTTGCGCCTGAGTGTGTGTGAAAAAACATTGATTATACAAATTTGGATTGAAAATATAAGTTCAATTCAGTGCAGATGATTATCATTCCACTATGAACACAGGTGTTCTGATCTCACTGCTCAGTTCATACATTCATCAGGTTACAACAACTAACTTATATCAGTTTGATATTGGTAATCATCATTCTAGTATACTTGGTGTGCCTCTCTCTGGCGCTGAAACCGCAAACAAAAGGTTAGATAAGTCTCTGTGACTTGCATCCGAAGTCTAGATGCATCAGTTGGAGCAGTGCGGCATAAAAACCACACGAGAGCTCATAGTTGCTACATAAGCTGGTAAAGAACAGGAATCTTCAGTGTAAACATGTTTAAAAGATCAGAGCACATATGGGTATGCCTGATTAAATGTGAATCCTCTTGTCACTAAGACATTCAATCCAAACTACTATATTCAAACTGTTGATTTATTCAGTTGAAATTGTTGCTTTTAGTGTCAGAATTGAATACTAATAAGCTAGAAAAAGAGCTAGTTAGTTGGATTATCATCATTGCCCTCTGGACATGTCTATAGATGCTCAGAACCTTCCTTCTGTATGAACCGCAGCGTCTAGTGGCGAATAGTACCAGTTCTATGTTGATTAACGAGTCCTCTGATGTGCCTAGAATGGGTCTCATTTTTTGCTATGTCGATCATCACTTCCAAGTGTATCATTCTGGCGAGAGATACTCCCATAAGTGCTCCCTTCCCATCTTCAGCTGCAGACAAAGAGTTCCAATTCCAATGGCACCAGTAACCACCTGATTGTACATCCATCTCATCCTTTCTATGAGTGTTGAGCGTCAGCCACACCCCCTGGTAACTTCTCACAGTGTCATTCTCCACAGACCATACTGCCCCCAAAGTCCTCCACCCTTCCCAATTCTCGGAGGTTGTTTTCTTCACCCTTGTTTGATATGTGCTGCTCTTCAGGAAATAAACCAGTTTCTTCAACCATACAACCCAGTAATGCACTCAGTGACAGAACAGCTTATCAGATATGCACAGCACCATTTAATAGCAGCCAGGTTATACATTAATATGTGTAAAATAAAGAGCAAAGCATATAAAATGCTTGCTGACTATTTTGTTGTGGGGGGGCCTTAAATGATACTAAAACACTGTTATGTGCATTGGCAAATTGTTTAGTAGTAAATTTTGAATACTAAGGTTGAATTTCAGTATGTTTATGATCTTAACTATTTTTTCAGGTTCTTAAAGGCCTGTGTTACCTCAGAGAAAAACATCAGATAATTCACAGAGGTAATATTTCAGACTCCCAGTCTACATTTTACATCTCCCAGTCTGTATTTTACATGGCCCAGTCTATATTTTACACCTCCCAGTCTGTATTTTACATGGCCCAGTCTATATTTTACACCTCCCAGTCTGTATTTTACATGGCCCAGTCTACATTTTTCACCTCCCAGTCTATATTTTACATGGCCCAGTCTACATTTTACACCTCCCAGTCTGTATTTTACACCTCCCAGTCTATATTTTACACCTCCCAGTCTATATTTTACATGGCCCAGTTTATATTTTACACCTCCCAGTCTATATTTTACATGGCCCAGTCTATATTTTACATGGCCCAGTCTATATTTTACACCTCCCAGTCTATATTTTACATGGCCCAGTCTATATTTTACACCTCCCAGTCTGTATTTTACATGGCCCAGTCTGTATTTTACATGGCCCATTTTATATTTTACACCTCCCAGTCTGTATTTTACATGGCCCAGTCTACATTTTACACCTCCCAGTCTGTATTTTACATGGCCCAGTCTATATTTTACATGGCCCAGTCTATATTTTACACCTCCCAGTCTGTATTTTACATGGCCCAGTCTATATTTTACATGGCCCAGTCTGTATTTCACACCTCCCAGTCTGTATTTTACATGGCCCAGTCTATATTTTACATGGCCCAGTCTATATTTTACACCTCCCAGTCTGTATTTTACACCTCCCAGTCTGTATTTTACATGGCCCAGTCTATATTTTACATGGCCCAGTCTATATTTCACATGGCCCAGTCTATATTTTACACCTCCCAGTCTGTATTTTACATGGCCCAGTCTATATTTTACATGGCCCAGTCTATATTTTACATGGCCCAGTCTATATTTTACATGGCCCAGTCTATATTTTTGGTCCTCTGATCTAACTTTTTCAGGACAGTCAGTTTTATATGTATCAATATTTTAGGCCATCTAACCTTGAAATGTTCGCCATATCAGAGAATAATATTCAGTAGTATCATCATTTGCCATGCTGATAAGCTCAAGCTGTCAGGTTTTGTCATCTCACATGGTCACGAGTGTCAGATTTTGCCATTTCACATGGTCATCAGTGTCAGATTTTGCCATCTCACATGGTTATCAGTGTCAGATTTTGCCATCTCATATGGTCACCGATGTCAGGCTTTGCCATCTCACATGGTCACCAGTGTCAGATTTTGCCATCTCGCATGGTCACCAGAATCACAGATCAGATCAGTGTTCATGTCTTGCCCCATCCATAGCGCTAACCCATCCAGGTATTTATCTGTTCCCCTTCCCCTTGCTCTTTTTCCATCAGTCTTGACAGTTGTTACCAAGTTCTTGAGTCCATTCCTTCACATAACATGTCAGTATACTCCGCGAAGATGGACACAGGACATTAAAGATGCATTGGCTTTGAGAGCAACGTTCTGTAAAGGATATGCTGATTGATGATGTTGTTCTCAAACTGGCACAGGCACAGAAAGAAGAGGTCCTGTTTAACAATTATGAGGTCTTTTTATAGTATGGATTTTTTGGGAGCGAGTGATCAGTGCAGATGAGGTCAGTATGGTCTGTGGAGAATGACACTGTGAGAAGTTACCAGGGGGTGTGGCTGACGCTCAACACTCATAGAAAGGATGAGATGGATGTACAATCAGGTGGTTACTGGTGCCATTGGAATTGGAACTCTTTGTCTGCAGCTGAAGATGGGAAGGGAGCACTTATGGGAGTATCCTGAGTACTGTGAAGTCGATTCTTAATTCAACATAGTATGGATTTTTGCACAGGCTTATTGGTTTTCTAACTTTGTTTGAGATTCTTACTTGCTACACTTTCACAAGATTTATGTTGAAGTTATTTTTAACTGAATGCTTCAGTCAATCAGTTGGGTGCCGTCTGAACAGTGAAAGTTGCTTGCAGTGGATCTCCAACATTTTGTGTCTCTTGTCTTGGTTGTACACTCTCAGCTTTCTTTTTGTCCATCGCTTGATGTTGCCCTGCCACTTGTATCATTGCCTCGTGATATTTTCTGACCTTTTCCATCAGTATGGTTTTTAAAAGCTTAATATGTCTTTTAATGTGGCCAAAATATTTCATTTGCCTCTTTTTTCAAATTTCAGTAATACTTTTTTTAATTCGCAGTTTTTCCAAGACATTCATTTAATGTTTACCTAATCTTTTATTATTCAATGTATATTTCAACTGTAGATGTTCATTTTGAGACATGACTCTCTCTCTCTCCCTTTCTCTTTCTCTCTCTCTCTATCTCTCTCTCTCTCTTTCTCTCTCTCTAATGTAAGGCGGGCCTGTGTGCCCAATTTGTGACCCTTTGAAATTAAAGTTCATTTGTTCTCTAAGTATTACTTTCTGTATCTCTCGTATTGATTAAATCACTAATTCTGTTTTCCCCCACATTTTGACAGATGTGAAGCCATCAAATATCCTTGTCAATTCTCGAGGGGAGATAAAATTGTGTGACTTTGGTGTGAGTGGTCAGCTCATAGATTCAATGGCCAATTCCTTTGTTGGAACAAGATCATATATGGCAGTAAGTTCACCATCTCATCATGTTTCATTTTCATACTGAGATATTGCTTTAGCTTTTCAGACTTTGCAATTGGCCTACGTGCAACACAGATGCCTAAGGAAATTTATGAACGTTGAATATGATGAATTTAAGAAAGACAAAGAACTCAACAGTTTTAAAACAAAAGACAAAAAAGATGGTGATAATATGGGCACTTCTTTAGTAGAAACAAACAGAAAGTCACAAAACAGATGCTTAAATAGGAAAACAAAGGGATTGAAGAAATGCTAAGATAAACATAAATCAGAGAGGACCATGTAGCATTGAGAGAGCCAATCATGAAGGGAATAGGGATAATGGAGAAGCGATTGCAGATAGGTCAGGAGCTGAGCGACTGTGAAGAAGCATGTTAAATATAGGCAGTAGCAGCAGTTTTCCGGAAATCCCATACTCTAGCTGTGGAAGACTTCTTACTGTGAGCTACTCTTTCACACTTGTCATTGCCAAGGACTATGGTTTCTATAGCACATTATAACAATGCTGTTTAAAAAGACTGAAAAATACCAATCCACGGAAGTGGTGTTATTATATGTTTAAAAATAACAAATGGAAAGCCTTAATCAATATTAATAAAATGATACTGTAGATGTATATTTCCATGTTGCTGGTTAGTTTGCTTACCTTGAGCTTATGTCTTTATTTAAATCCCCTTCTAAATAGGGGTATTTTTTAATGTTGCGTGTTGAATTAAGAATCTACACCATGGCACTTGGGACACTCCCATAAGCAATTCATACTCATCTTCAGCAACAAGCAAACAGTTCCAGTTCCGATGTTACCAGTAACTATCTGATGGATGTTTTCAGTATTGACCTAGGCTCCATGTCTACATAGTCTTAAAAGAATCCAGAACAGTTCTCAAATATTGTCTGCATAATTATTTGATTACCGGTATCATCAGTAAAAAATATGGGACTTACATACACCACATGCCATATACACCTCAAAGAATGGAGTGTCTATAGGTAAAGGGCCTGTTATATGGGTCTTTCTAGCCTGCCTGCACTGTTCAGATGCCCATTTTCTAGATGCCTTGCTTGACTCTGCCCCACTTCAGATGTAAGTTTGCCATATTATCAGTTCTCGTGCAGAAGTCTCCCAACTGTTGATGTTTATATTGAAGGTTTTAAGGGATGCCCTAAAAAGTCCTTGGCCATGGTGTTCTTTTTATAAAAACTGTGCCTGGCACCGTCCACATAATTTATAACTGCTGGTTATCCATGGCTCACTTGCATACATCGCATTTGGTTGGCTGTAGTATTAATGAACTCTCTCTACCCCAGTTTACAGGGGGAAATTGCATAGAATATTTTTCATTCTGTGAAATACTGCTTTTTGTTTGGGGTTTTCTGTATTTGACTTATTTTTTTTTTTTAAACATCTTCAATCTGCTACCATCATGACTGATATATTGTAAGTTTGAGATTAAACAAGTCTCCTCACTTCTGACGTGCATATGCCCCATGATAGAGCCTTTGTTGCATTCCTGTCCAGTGGTTGAGCGAATTGCTTTAGACAGTCTTAAACATGCTAAAAAAATTGCAAATATTTGAGTGTTATATTAGCTTTTTTGTGTGTGTGTTTGTGTTACAGCCTGAGCGATTGCAAGGCACACATTATTCTGTACAGTCAGACATTTGGAGTCTGGGCCTATCGCTGGTGGAGATGTCAATCGGAAGATACCCTGTTCCACCCCCGGAAGCAAGGGATTTGGCCACTATTTTTGGAGAGAATGCAAGTGACGAGCACCTGGAAACTGCTGTGACAGGCAAAGCACAGAAAGGTTAGTTAATGTAGATTGTGCTAAATGTTTTATAGCTATTTCTTTTAATGATCAAAACAATATCGGTACTATTTAGTACTCAGAATGGAAACTATTCTAATATAATTTTCAAAGGTGTAACTTGTAATGGGCAAACTAAGACAAAGGGTAGTTAAACATTCAGAGTTTTTTAATTTTTTTAATTGAACATATTAAGTACGAGGGGACTTTAAATGGAAATATTAAAAGTGTGCTAGAGATAACAGAAACCATACTGTTGTCATGTGACCCATCAGTATTGTTATTGAGGTTGTCAGAAGTGCTAAGCATGTGCCGTCATGGTGCAGATGAACATAATGACATCATATGACAGTTTAAAATGGTCTCCCCACGTTTGACACGCTCCAAAGGAGAGCAATATTTTATCATCTGTTTTTCAATCAATAAAGGAGTTAAACCTATTAAAATGCATCGGTTAATGAAGGTTCAGTTACTCAATGAGTTGTGCTGTGGAAAATACCCAGTTTTCTAGACCTTATGCTCTAATAGTTCTTGGAACAGTGAGCAGGCAGTTGCAAAGCTGTGATAAAATATCTTATATTACGGTGGAAAATAACAGTTACAGGAAGATGCAACCAGTGTTTAATGATTTGTTTCTGCTGTACAGTTTCTGTGATGTTTAATTGCCAGATAATGTTTTGCGGGCCGGATTGAACAGTCAGAACCAGGACTAGCGTAAGCGTATGCAGTACAAGGGGTTCAATCACATTTGAAACATTTGATTTCAGTTGTTTTGGGAAGCTTGTTTTGTTTCAGTAGTTTCTGGAGCCTTGCATTATTTTAGTTTTTTTTAAACTTGTGTCATTTAAGTTGCTACTGATAGCCATGTTGTTCCATCAAATTCTCTGATGGCGAACGACTGACAGACTTTATTTTCAGAAAGTCACAAGTTAAAGTTTGTTAAAACATTGTAGGCAGCCGTTTAAATATTGCGTGAAACTGTGAGATGTCTGAGGTATACTCCAGGTGTTTTTGTTCTGGTGTTGCCTTTGATTAGTGGGGCCTTTCATGTGTAGCAGTCAATATGCATGACTGTTTACACAGTGCTTGACTTGTTTGCTCATGCCCACTGTGACATTAAAACATTGCTTCCTACATAAGGCATTGTTATGGTATTCCGTAGTGTTTTCCAGGTCTTGAAATATAATGTAAACAGTGTACACATGTGACGCAAAATGTGTTACAAATATGTGCACATAATAAGAACAGTGTAAGATTGCCAAGAGGAGATAACTCAGCAACATTGGATCAATAACAACAACAATGGAAGATTGAAATGCTATGCCTACAAATTATTTAACATTCAGAGTTACTTTATACAAGATGAAGATCAGAAAGTTACAATTTGTAACAGTCTGCAAGAATGATCTGCAGCGTTGGTTGATCAATAGTTTTCCTTAAAATTGTAGTTATTCAGTCGAGCATAGTCATGTTTGCATAAGTATTATATGTTATAGTTCTTCACTATTATCTCAGTGGAGCAGATTAGTGGTTATGGTATCTGCTTCTTGCTCAGACAGGCTTGGTTTGATTCGCTGAGTTGTCTGTTTGGGTTGTGCCATTTACACATGGCTGAGGGCTCATAGTGTATTTCTTCTTCCATTCTATTCTGTGCAGTCTTTTTGGTATCATGTATAATAACCAGTCCAGCCTCTCTCATCTGTGTTTGTCTTTTTTTTTTAAATATATCCTAATTTCCTCAGTCCATTTGTTTCCCAGCCTTACCGAGGATTTGAACCTGGGTCTCCAGCTTGATAGCCCAGCTTTCTAACCATTCGGCCAGCTGCTCCTCACTGCCCTGGTAACAATTCAAAATTGAAACAGCTACTGACAAGAAAATATATGACGTGTGTACATCTAGTATACACATGTTTGGATTCTCGCCAGTGCTGTAGGGTTTATATACTGTTCTGGGAATCTCCTTATGTGGTCTGTTGGAGGAGGCTGGAATACTGACTGAGATATCCATGTTACGTGGAGAAATGATCCCTTACGAACCACACTTATTCATTTACAAATTGAAGGTTCTGCCATTTTTGCTTCTTCTTCTAGGTTTGCCCTTAAAAGGGTGGTTGGCACACTGTGTTGTGGTTTACAGCCAAGCAGTAACACATAGAATTTCAGCAGTACCCTACTTTGTTGCTTTCTACAACATGCTTATGAGAGGGAATCTGGTAATCCTAGTTTCAGCTTCATAGCAAACGGGTCACCCCACAGATGCTCCGCTCCTGTGCCAACGAAAAAAATGCAGCTCACAGTGTCACGCCATGCACTCAACTCAGAAGCTGGGCGACGAAACTACATCCTTCCAGTCTACAAATGGAGCAAAACTGCAACGGCCACCGTCTGGCAAAAAACAAAACATTTGCCACAGCTTTAAAAAAAAAAAAGGTGGCCGTGCCTAGCGTCCATTTTGACCAGAAGAATTATATGAGGGTTAATAAACGGTCACCCCAGCAGTACCCTCATTATTAGCTGAGGAAGGGACTTAGGACATTACATCCACCAGCAGGCGTCGCCCTTACAACGACCTGCTTGCCATCGTTAATGGCTGTTCACCCAACAGCCATGCAGTTCTTTGGCACGAAGGAGACACCTTGAACTTGGGTTTCGTACTGCCGACTCCCTACTAAGATGTTATTTAATGTTCTGTTATCACAATTAATGTCACTGCACATTGGGCATACCCATGCGTGCTCAGTTCTCCGAAGCAGCAGCCACTCCAAAGTACTTCTACTAATTGTCCCCATGAGAAGCTGGTTATATTGTCTCCTTTCTCGGCAAAGACGTGCATCATCATGCTTAACTCCCATGTCACGCAATCGTTTTAGTGTCAGGGATTCCTTATTCTCCACTAGCCCAGTTCGTACAGCGTTGACTATATCTGCTCTGTCCATACTTTTTCCCGCAATCATTAGGGGGAAGTTAGTCTGTTCCCCCTACTCTTCATTTTAGGCCCCGAAGCCAACAAGGGGTGCCAGATTTCAAGTAGCCCATTTTAAAAACTCAAGAGGCACCCGCGAAACTCTGAAGAGGGTCATTCAGAATTGTGAAGATGTTACCACTGTCGGTCGTACGCAGTTATGGTATTTCTTTGAATGTAGAGTGAGACGCGGGATAGATGTTAGGCAGTTTGGTGTCGTGACTTAGAGGAGCATCAGTTTTATAAATGATTGACAATACAAGGCAGAAGACTGTAGACAGATATGATTATCTTTGACACATGGCAAAGACTCTGAAAAGAAAATTAAGCAAACTATCGTCCTGGAATCAACAGAGACATCAGAATGATGGGTGCGGAACGGTAAAAAATGTGTGTTCTTAAAACAGTAAAAGAACGTCTGTAAATTGTGGTGTCTGCACAAGTTTCCTGTTAGACTGCCTACGCAGAAGACTAGATGCCATAACACTGCTATGATAATTATTGTCATTGGGAATCTGAAAATATTTGGTTGCAAATAAACATGTGTTTGGAATATGGCAGTCTTGAAGGATTGGCATGATGGTTTTATTTAAGTTTATGAAACAATACTACATAGTTACAGAAATATTGAGAAGCTTTGGGTTGAGGATTATGACGTGCTTTTTTTTTAAACACAAAGTACAGGAGGAAGTGTTGACATTTGTATAACAGCATTTTGAATTTTAAAGATGTTTAACATTAACACAGAAAAGGGGGGGGGGGGGGTGTTGGTAGTTATCCACCATTTATAGACAGAAAGAAATCAAACTTAAATAAGAAATATAAAACATATGTGGCATTTCAGAATACCAATGTATATCTATACAGAAGTAGATTCTCACATACAAAAGACACCACATAGAACTGAATAAATGTGGTGGATACAAGAGAGGGCAGACTGTGACATTTAACATACAAGACAGTCAACAGTTTGAGGAAATGGAGTCATATTGTTTTGTTTATAATTGTATCTTACTTGTAGATCAATATGGCTGTCAGAAACATTCAGTGTATGTGCACACATGACAGTCTGATTGTTTTCTCTTACATTTTAGGCAACCGCAATAACTGTATGGCGCCAACAAAAGGGGTTGCTGAGGCGCCACGAACTATGGCCATATTTGAGCTTTTAGATTACATTGTGAATGAGGTATGTGCATTTAGGTGTTGTGTAAGATAATTTAACATCCTGACCATCATCATCAACTGCACCAGGGCACTCATACTTTTCCATATTTTGTGACTACTGGCAGTTTGTATCATTGTGTATATTGGCACCCTTCCATGCCTTGAAAAAAGGCTGTTGAATATTTTTTCTGGTTTTGTCTCTCTCTCTCTCTCTTTTTATCCCCCCCCCCCCTCTTTTTTTTTATTACTCTCTTTTTTTTTTCCATAGATCATTTCAGTTGTCATATTTTCCACATTGTCTCTTCTTAGATTATCATCATCACTTATATTATCATCATCATCATGTGCCCTGCCAATTGGCTTAGGCGCTCATGCATCTCCACAGATCACAATCCCTGGTTGCCTGGAACAGCTCTCTTGATGATATTCCTCCATGTCATTGTTTCAGCCCATCCTTCATTGTCTCTCATGGTCTGTCTCTACCCCCTTTTCTACTTATCTTTCCAGTTGTCACAATGTTCTCCAATGTCTCTCTTCTCATTATGTGGCCAGAAAACAGTGTTTTTCTCTTTCTCATTGTTGTATATATAGATCTACTTTCATTAGCTTCTTTTATTATGGACTAGAAATTATGACTCTCATTCTGATGTTTGAAATAAGTTATTTTTGGGTCTCACCGTCTTTCAAGATAAATAGATTACTCTTGGTATTGGTTTCTAGTTGCTTTTAATAGTTTTGTAAGAGTTATATAAGCTTGACATAATAACAGTTAAAATATATATATAAACACCCATTAAGACAGAATAGATGCCAGAATTAAAGAGTAGATTTATTTTATAGTGGTCTATATAAAACAGATATGTGGAATGCACCATACTATATAATCTAAATACCCCAAGATTTTATTACATTAACTTGCTTTACCTATCAGAGGCTTAGGATTCCATTGAGAGTTAGACATTTGTATCCAAATGTATTCAATTTGGGTATCGAAAAGAGTAGCCTAACGGCGCTTCCCCAGGCAAAATTTGGAGTTAAAAATCTACCCAAAGTATTCCAAGATCCTTGCCGGTGCAACGGAGTTCATGCACTGCGCTGAGATTCTTCAGACTCAGGCTTGAGTTAAAGGTAGAATGGAGCACTAATGGGTTACACCCGTGTGCCATGATCTTGATCCGTCGAATAAACATCCAAGCAGTGCAGTAGACAAATCCACCAGAGAGTTTGGTCACCGAAATATGAAAGGAAAGGATCTCAATTAATGTAATCTTTTTATACAGTTCTGCATTTTTTTTTTTTGTTCAGTCTAATAATTACTGAGCACATCACCATCCTAACTGTACCACTCATCGGTAATTGAAAGTTTGCACTAAGTAGGAACAGCATAGAAGATAAATAATGACATATAAATAATGACATACCCTAACCAAATAGCCTGGTGAGAACAAAGCAGGAGGAGGTAAGGCACACTGTAACCATTTTGTCAGATAAAACAAAGCAGAATTACATAAGACAGTCTAACCATGTGGCCAGATAAAACAATATAGAATGGAGTAAAACCTTCTATTTTGTTAGAAGAAACAAAGCAAATAGCAGTCAGTCTTCTAACTTTATGACCAGATAAAATAAAGCAGAAAGGAGTAAGACTCAAACCATATAGCAAGATAACAAGAGCAGAATGCAGTAAAACACAAACCATATAGCAAGATAACAAAAGCAGAATGCAGTAAGACACTACAAGAATAATGGCCAGATACAACTGCAGAATGGAGAAGAGATAACCATGTGGCCAGATTTAACGTAGCAGAATAGAATCGGTGCACAAGAGTACAGAAAATATCAATACTACTGTCGTAATATTTAAAGAGAGATCCTGGTTAGACTTTTTGATTATGCATGGCAAGGAAGATGATTAGCCTATAATTTTGAACACCACCCAAGGTTAGCCTCCGGAAGACAAACATTATAAGAAAACGGTGAAGCTGGAGCTACTGAGATGATTATTGATTCAGGGCGTAACATAATGATTACTTGCTTGATATAACAAAAAATGTCTAACATTTATACACGGAAATATTGTACACACACAGATCTGTTATGTATCCTGCAGTATACAGTTCTAGCTGTTTGAAGCATGTTGTTCAGGTACTTCTCTCTGGTCTGACTTGAAGAATTGGGGGTTGTTGATGACTTCATTCAGCTCCATTAGGCAAAACATTCATTCTGAATATGCTTGTGAGCTTTCACTTCCATTTGCTGTATGATGAACATTTATTTTGTTTCAAATTCTTAAATTATTTCTGGTAGATTAGTCTTCAGATGATTTCAGCCCTTTTGGAATAGTTTATTTCGAGACCCTCTTGGTTGGTTAGCCGTTGTACCCCACCAGGACATCATACAAGCGATAAACACCCGGTGACACAAAGTGTCACTATGCGGATGAGGATCACCAATAGGAGAGGTCCCAGAAACCCCTTTAAACCGCTAGGCCATGTTTATGGTCGGGTTATTTTCAGGGCCCCCGGCAAAAGCCAGGGTGGGCCTTCAAAATAACAAAATATTGCATCCCACGAGGGGATGACTTATGAGACACTCTTCTGAAAACAGTACTAAAATACTGTTTCCACAGACCATGTATTGCAGAGCTGTCTTCCCCTCCAAGGTCAGAAACAAACCATATTGTCTTGCCCATTGAGTTTTCTAGTCACAGTTTGTGCTTAATTGATAAAGACTGGTCAGCACAGTTGGTGGTCTTTATATACATCTTTTCCATTGCCTGTGTCGGCTCTGTGGCTAAGTCGATGCAAACGCTTCATAATGCCAGGATGCCGGGTTCGATCCCAGCTGCGGGCCATGCGCCTTGCGTTGGTTTCGACAGTGGTATCAAGAAAGCCGGCCGTCCAGAAAGCAATGGCAAACTACTGGACGTAAGTTTGCCTAGAAAAACCACACAACAGCCAGGAGCTGTTGAGGTTGGTTCAACAACGTCCTGTAAAGGATACGCAACTAACCTAACCATTGCCTATGTTGAGCTTTCAAGACATATTTTGTGTCGTGTTTAGTAATTCAGAAACACAAACCTCTATTGGAACATCACATTTGTAGAGACACATGGATGTAACCACATTGTGATTCATCACAGCATGTACAGACTAGTGGGCATTAGGCCTAGGTTAATACATGTTAACTCCTTGGGTTTTTTATATTTTATTGCTTTCTTCTTCTAATAGTCCAAGTTATGTGGCATTGGTATTCATGTCTATCCACAACCTTCTGTCTGGTATGCTTTCTGTCAGCTCTGACACAGATGATCTTCCATGACATGATATCAGACTGTCCAGCAACTTCTCTCTCTGTCTCACTCCGCCTCTTTTTGCCGCCATCTGTCACAGTGTACTCCAGTTTTTCCTCCTCATGACATGACCAAAGAATCTGGAGTCTTTTTCTTATATGGGCAATCAGTTTTCTTCGTGAGTCAGCTTCCCTCAAGATTTTAAAATTATTTTTTTATGTTTTATTGTCAACAGAACCATTGTTCATAGATAAATAAAGTAAGGCGCTCTTTTCCTCACCTTTAGGCATATTGGGCATAGCTATTAGACCTGGCCGCACTCAGTGGGTGATGACAAAAACAGTGGATGACTTCAGTTGAGCTGATAGCAAGAAATGTTAAATATAGCCCATAATGTGACTGGACAGCTCAATGGAGGGAATGGAAAAGACGCACACAAACACAAGCAAACATTTCGACCAAAGTCTTTATCAAACAGAGTACTAAATGCAGCACACATGTTCCTAGAAAACTCAAAGGGCAAGACAACAGAGTTAATAAAAACCAAGTCAAAATCAAACCTGACTAGACAGCTCAATGGAGGGAATGGAAAAGACGCACACAAACTCAAGCAAACATTTCGACCAAAGTCTTTATCAAATAGAAAACTAAATGCAGCATACATGTTCCTAGAAAACTCAAAGGACAAGACAACAGAGCTAATTTAAAATAAAATAAAAACCATGGCATCATGCCACCTTTACTTTACCTGGTACCCTTTTGGGTTTGAGGCTGTGGCAACATGGTCAGTTTTTTTTTTTTTAAAGCCTGGCTCCGCCAGGACCTGAATTAATGGTCTTTAGATCTGCAGATGAGAGGGTAAATGACAGTGACAGCTATGAACAGCTGTCATTAACACTTCAGATTGTATATTTTGGAGATCAATTATTAAATTACTGACCTGCTGACATATAATGTTAATTTTTAATTGGTGTGTGAGTATAAGCATTCCTCTGTTAGTTTTCACAATGTCTCTAAATGTAAACACTACCCACAGTGTGAATCGTTTTCTTTAACTGTAGAAATAGTAAAGGAAAAACTGTTTAATAACTGTTTTTTTTTTTTTTTGGTGGAGCCACAGACTTTTGTTTTGTGTTCAATAGTATAGTGACAGGGAATATTTGTGTTAGGAGAATTTATGAGTACTCCTTTCAGTTCTTGTGCAAATTGCTGTCAGCTCAGAAATGAAAGAGAGGATAATTGCACTGGCGTTTGCTTGCTATTGATTTACTCTGTAGTGAAGATTCATATGACCCCAGCGGAGATAAGTTATGCTGGGGAGGGTATAATTACACTGCAATGCTGGTGGCTTTAGATTCAATATTTTCTCGGTGATTGCCGAGTCCTGATAGCAGAAGTATTATAGTATCGGCCTTATTGATCTTGCAATCCTCTTTGGTGCTCTCACCTGAAGCAGTTTGTGTATAGCTTTATTAACGAGGAAAGGAGATTGTCATTGCATCTTATTGACTCTGCTCCTCGGGTTGTGTCAACAGTTGCCAGCTAAGTAGTTTCTATGAGGCTAGTATTTTTAGCCTGATAATAAAGCAGGGAGAGAGAAATAAGAACTGATATCTTCTAGTTCTGATAAGTATAACCTTTATTTAGAGAATGATTGGGGTACTATTTTTGTATTATAAATTTAGTTTCTTTCTTAAATTTTTTTTTTTTTTATTTATTTATTTTATTTACTAAAAAATAATTATCAGATTGTAATGTACTGATAGGCACTCATATATGCAGAAGAAAGAAGGAAAACACACTAGACAACAGAAAAATCATAAACTATCGGGTGTTTCACTCTGTGCGAAACCCAGTATTTTGTTTGTAATTCAGACACTAATAAAGATATGGCAATGAAATTTGGAGGGGGGCTTACCTCCATTCATGCAAAGTCAGGGGATATTATTATAGGTGCTGGATGTTGATTCTCATATTATTTGATTTACATTCTTCATTCATGGATGGGAGATGCTGTTGCAAATTCGTGGCTGTATCTGCAGTCTTCTTCTTCTTGTTCACCGGCTGTGAATTCCGGCGGTAAGTCACGGTTGTTCGTCCAAAATGGACTTTTGGCTTTTACCTTGACCTGAGTTTTGCGTGTACATCCGTTTTACTGGCTTATTTGTTTGCAGTACTCGTTCCCCGCCTCTCAGGCAGATGTACTCCGACTTCGGAGGAAGTATCTGCAGTCAAGGCCTGGTCATTCTCATTGTACTTGTTGTAGCGGTATTAAATCCATTTCCGGCTTCCCCAAAAATCATGTCGTAAGAGTTGACTAATTAATGGCTTTCATCAGAGTCAGAGTGCAATTGCCTGAGTGACACGGAACCAGCAGTCTACATAAACCTAAGTCAGATCCGTAAAACAGATGTGCATGCAACACTCAGGCTCTGGAACAAGGCTAAAAGTTCAGAGGTGAATGAACAGCCAGAACTTTCCAAAGAAGTTTAAAGCTGTTGAATGAAAAGAAGAAGATCACTTCTCATTTACAAAAAGCTCAGAATTAATTTAATGAGACATTAGTTGGTTGGATTCTATTGTACTTTTTTTCTCAACAGCCACCACCTACCTTACCTAAAGGAAGGTTCTCAGATGAGTTTGTGGATTTCGTAGATAGATGGTAAGTTACGTCTTTGTGTATATATATATATATATTCTTTTTAACTGCAATTATCACAATGTAACTCAAATGAATATTATAAAAAGAGTAATAGTAATCATTATTGTTATCTTTTAAAAACATTACTGATTACATGGTGGAAGAACTCATAAGACAACAGAAGTAGGGGCTTAAAACATTTATGAAAGAGAATTAGAGACATGAAAAATATGGGAGAAGATGCATTAGGTAGCGAAAGCTTTGCATAAGTTGGTTGAGAGCCTATGTTGTATTAGATGGTTAAAGGCAGATGTAGAATGTGTGGTGGAAGTAGAGTGAGTGGGGTGGTTTAGTTGTCTGAGTTTTGGTGGCGGTGTGTACTCACAGGCTTCAATTCCTGGAAGTCTGACATATTTTACTCACATAAAGTGTTATAGTCACAGTTTTCATCTTCTGCAAGTTGTGGCATCATCTTACATACATACAGCAGTCCCTCTAATGTGGTGGTTAGACACTCACCTGCGGATTGGAAGGTCATGGGGTCAGGTCCAGGAGCCAGACTTTTTTTCAAAGGTGACCTTGAGTCCCAGGTCAACCCAGCCTTGAGTGGGTACCGGGTACAAGCCCTGAAAAGTAAAGGCAGTCAGCCTGATGTTGACTACATCACCCACCAAGTGCAGATTGTCTATAAAATATGTCTAGCCCCATATGCCCGGTACCCTAAAGGCGTGGAAAAGGCTCCTTAACTTTGACTTTACTTACACATATACAGTGTTGTAGTCTTCATCTCTTGGATGTTTGACATACTTACACATATGTAGTGTTATAGTCATGATCTTTATCTCCAGGAAGTTTGATATTATCTGACACACATACAGTGTTATAGTCACAGTCTTCATCTCCTAACATCATCTTACACACATACAGTGTTAAAGTCACGATCTTCATCTCCTAACATCATCTTACACACATACAGTGTTATAGTCACAATCTTCATCTCCTGACATCATCTTACACACATGCAGTGTTATAGTCACAATCTTCATCTCCTAACATCATCTTACACACATGCAGTGTTATAGTCACAATCTTCATCTTCTGACATCATCTTACACACATGCAGTGTTATAGTCACAATCTTCATCTTCTGACATCATCTTACACACATGCAGTGTTATAGTCACAACCTTCATCTCCTAACATCATCTTACACACATGCAGTGTTATAGTCAAAATCTTCGTCTCCTGAAATCATCTTACACACATGTAGTGTAATAGTCACAATATTCGTCTCATGACATCATCTTACACACATGCAGTGTTATAGTCACAATCTTCATCTCCTGACATCATCTTACACACATGCAGTGTTATAGTCACAATCTTTATCTCCTGACATCATCTTACACACATGCAACGTTACAGTCACAATCTTCATTACCTGCAAGGTTGACATCTTACATACATGCCGTGTTTTACAAATGTTGGAAATGTCTGTTTCAATTATCTAAGCTCTATTTATCTGTGTCATGGTGAGCAGATATGTGTGCATAGGTAAATATGTTTGAAAAGATGTTTTTCCTAAGTGTGATTCTGAGACTTAACTTTAGAAAGCAATGCCTTGTTAAATTAAAGTACTCTGAACACATTCTAAAATTACCTCCATCTGTGTATGTACGTAAAAATGCATGTATCTCAGTATTTGTCTGTCTGTCTTATGTATTTAAGAATTTGTCGGCCTATCTTATCTGTCTGTCTATCTTATCTGTCTGTCTATCTTAACTTTAATCTGTACACACTACAGCCTTTTTTTGTTTCACATTACAGCTTAAAGAAGAACCCATCTGACAGAGCCGACCTTCAATCTCTTATGGTATAGTATTGCTCGTTAGATACTTTATGTGTATTTATATACTGTGTGTACTAATGATAAATGTAGTCCCATAGCAGATTCAGATTTGGACTATTAAGTTCTAACACATTTACGCCACAACATATGAGGTTGTGTGATCAGGTTCCTTCCTCTTCACTTTTACTTTCCAGACCATTCCCATTACAGTTCTAGAAATTATCTGTTACCCAGTTTTTCAGATGCTGGGTGCGCCCAGGGGCTTTACTGATTGATTGGAAAAATCCTACCATTTGAAGATGAACCTGCACATACTTGTATTAGCGGGTGCACAGCTTAGAAATGCTATCATTACAAGGATTCACATGGCTGTCCTGCCCAAAGAATGCAGTAGGGCAGAGAAATAGTTAGTTAGTCTTTCCTCTTGTGTCGAGTGCAGCACATAGGGCAGAGGTCATGACTCTCCATGCATGGCGGTTCGTTGCAATCTGTTGTAGGTCTTGGATGTTTGAGTGGCCCATGAGCGAGCCTTCCCTGATGATAGTTCTACGTAGGGTTTCCCTTGGTCTTCCACGAGATCTTTTCCCCTGTGGTGTCCAAATGAGGGCTTGGTAAGGAAGTCTTGATTTATCCATTCTAAGGGTGTGGCCGACAAAATTCCAGCGGCGTTTTCGTATAAAATTAGACACATACTTTTGCCTGGATTCTTGCCTTATTTGTGTATTGGTTCAGAAATCTGACCGTTTGAAATTTAGTATTCTTCTAAGGCATTTATTTTCAAAACTGTCTAATTTTGTGTCTAGAGTTTTCGTTGATTTCCAGCTGATTGTGTGTCTGTCTTGCCTTTCCCCTGAGTTGAGCATCGGCCAGATTTCCTAGGCACTTTCTCTGCACCATTATCCTCAGATTGTAATGATGTTTTTGTGCCTCCACACTATTTACTCACACCCAAAGGGCTTGCAGAGAAATGAGAGACCAAATTTATTGGCTTCACATATCCCTTTGTTGAGCACACTAACTAGATACGTAGGTGGTATGCCAAATTCTGACTCTGACCAGAAGTTATATAATGACGTGACACTAGATAACAGACCTATTCAAGAATCATTGTAGAAACACAAAGTGTATTTTGGAAGCTTGGCCAGAAAAATTCACACAGATAACAAAAGTGTGTTTCACCGAATCTTTAATCATAAACAAAAAAGGCAGGAATATTCAACGACAGAAATATAATAAAAACACACCTACAGACAAGTAATCCATGGGGGTTGGGATTAATTCAGTAATTTTTAGTATCATTTGACAACACTTACTCTCCCAATCCAGACCGCCCGTTTTTTCCCAGTACCTGTTTCAGAGTGTGACAAACATGTATTTAGCTGCAGTTCTGGCACGTGCAGGTGTTTGTGAGAATAACTGAGCACATGCGAACACTGAAATTAACCAGTCCTGCAGAATTGTTTTCTGGATGCAGAGGACAAAACATGTCAATTCAAAAATTCTTCCTCTCAGCTCGACAGCAGTCAACCTCTGACCCCATATTTTGCTAACACCTGTTTGAGAATGTCGAAACATATATTTAGCTGCAATTCTGGCATGCGGGGGTGCTAGAGAGAATGACTTGGTGCAGGTATAATTACATGTCACTGAGTCAATATACACATACAGCGACATGTTTTTTTCAGTGATACATCACATATTCAAAACTCTGCATCCTGGGATGTCATTATTACTGCTAACAGTATAATTATAAACCACTGATCTAAGGGTTGATGAGTTAAGGTGATCACATCACTCGGGACATTCCTAAATTCACTCTGTCCCCATCTTCAGCAGCCAGCTAAGAGTTCCACTTATGGTGCATGCCAATTACAGTCTGATTGTATGTCTGTCTTGCCTTTCCCCTGAGTTGAGCATCGGCCAGAGTTCCTTGGCACTTTCTCTGCACCATTATCTTCAGATTGTAATGATGTTTTTGTGCCTCCACACTATTTACTCACACCCAAAGGGCCCTTACAACATCTAGCTTGTCATGCATACATTTACCCCTGAATGATGCAGAGCCAGCCAGTCTGTCTGCCTGTTCATTGTCCAACACACCTGCATACCTGGGGAAAGAATCCGAAGGACGCTAACTGCGCAGGACTTCTGAAGTGATATTTGCCACTCAGCATCCTGCATCCTCCACATTTCTCAGCATACTCTGTGAGTCAGTTACAATCACGATATGTGTGTGCAGTTGGCTTTGAAGCCAGCGAAAGGCAGCAGTGACAGCCTTCACCTCCATTCTCAAACAGACGTTATGGTATCAAATGCCAGGCTTTGTCGCACAAAGCAACTCCCATTTTCTTCTGCTATGGAACCCCTTGCACTTCTTCTGCCTCTGAACACAGAGCCATTTGTATAGATAACTGCATCACCTGAGTGAGAAATGTCATGTCAGTTGTTGAAGTTCTGATTCTGCAGCTCCGGTTGGTTAGTCCTTCCCTGGCCCATTGTGATTAGATCCCAAACAAAGCTCGGGTGCTTTGGGCCACTCCTCTGCCCTGCCAAATGTTATCAAGCCTGCAGTCTTAATGTGTCTTCAGCTTGCACTTTCCAAGACCTTCCTCTCTCGGTCTGTGACCATTTGCTCTATCTAGGGCTTCATGCAGGAGGTGTATCTTGTCTGCACTTACTCTGAGATATGACTGCTTGCAGCACTTTTAGCCTATCTGTAATAGTTTATATCGCATACATATTACTGGGATAGCCCTTGTACATCCTGGAATTACCCTTATGGTTTCTTCTGTATGCTTTCATGTTTCATTAGCTGTCTCTTTCTTCATCTTCTTCGCGTTCACCAGCTGTAGACTCTGCCGGAAAGTTCTGGTTGCTCGTCCACTACTGAACTGCAGTCCTGCTCCAGAACCTGAGTGTTACGTGTGCATCAGTTTTACAGATCTCAATCTCTTGAATACAGACTGTTGGTTCCTTGCCTCTCCAGCAGATGCACTCCGACTTCAAAGGAAGCTTCCCAATTAGTCGACTCTTACGACATGCTTTTGGGGAGGCAGTGGGTCTATTCTTGTTTTCCCCACAATGGGGCCTCGGAACCCACACGGGGGGGGGGGGGGGGGGGGGGGGTCTCTCTGATATGGTAAGCATTTTAAGTCCATAATCTGTCACCAAGATATTCAAGTACTGCATTACTGTAAACAGCATTCTTTGTTCTTCTTGATCCCTGAAGGATTAGCTTCTATTGAAAGTGATACCTAGGTCCCTTTTTGTTTTCTTATTTGGTGTTTCTGTTGTCTGTTGTCAGACTTAGGACATCAGCTCTAACAATTTTATTGTCTGGAGAGCACCAGAAAGCAGCCGCCTTTCCTGGGTTGATGACACCATTCGTCTGTGCACACCAGTCACCTTGTCTACAGTTGCCTGTAGCTCTTGAGCTATCTGTTGCTTAACGCTACCCTCCCTGAACATAGTTTCAGAATTCTAACATTTTTGGTCAATTCATCTGCAAATCAGCAGTAGATTACTCTGTATTGATTTCAACAATCAAAGCTTCTTATTTTTTTTAAAGCATTCATCAACTATAAACTCTGGTGAAAAGGTCTTGTTGTTCCACTTCTGAACTTTGTTTTTTTTTCTCAGATCTTGATTTTTGTGTGTACATCTGTTTTACAGATTTGATGTATTTGTAAGCAGACTCTTGGTTCCTTGCCTGTCTGGCAGATGCACTTTGACTTCTAAGCAAACACCCTTAATTAATTAACTTTTTCTACATGCTATGGGGGGGGGGGAGTGGGGCTTCTTTTTCCCCCCACTGAACGGAGCCCTGGAACCTTAGGTTGAATTCAATAGAGCAAGTGGTAGACAACGATACAAATTAAAGGCAAACATCAAGTGATGGAAAAAGAGCAGTGGTGGAGAGAGTACAACTAGGACAGAATACAGGATGTTGGAAATTCATGGCAGCCAGCCTTCATAGCGGAGATAGCATCTGATTGATTAAAATCTATAAATGTGCGTTGGGTACATCTTTTGAGTGAAATGGAGCACATGTAGGCATGTCCAGGTGCTGTAACATCAACCTTGGCCTGAGGTATTGTGGGGCACCCACTCCCCCCACAGAAACACTTTTGAATGGGCTGTCACCCTCTTTGCATAGACAATTTGCAAGGCGGTTAACCCCCCCCCCCCCCAACGTTCATGTATTGAAGTTGTTTTTAACAATTCGTTGATACATTTCATAATTATGTCAGATAAATTATTATTATTATTATAAACTGCATTTATCATTCAGTGCATAATAAATAGTTAAGTAAGTAAAGATCCCTTTTCACGCCTTGTATTGGGTATATGGGAAGAGCGCCCATTTTTTTACAGACCATCTGCACTAGGTGGGTAATGTGGTCAGCATTATGTCGGCCATCTTTACTTCCCCAGGACACCCATTCTGGTACCCACTTTAGACCTGCAACGCCCCATACCATGATAAAAATCCACGCAGCCAGCAGTGGGTTTCCATCGCAGTACATTGGAATCATGAGTGAGACTCGCAACACCTAAGCCGTGAATGCCACGCATAATAATAATAATAATAATAATTTTTTTTTTGCACTTCAGCTTTGCTTATTCCCCTTGAGCGACCCACCCCTCGAAAATTTGTAAGTGGGCTGATGCCACCCCCTCCCACCACCAGTGTTTTTTCTGTGCTCTGGTTGACATCCATAGTGTATGTCAGTTTCTGATTGTACTTCAAAGTTTTGTAACCAGTTTGAGGCAGATAACATAGTGAATATTTGTTTGTTTTTCCCCAGAATCACATGTTTGTGAAAAAGTATGAAAATTCAGACATCTCCATCGGTCAGTGGGTCTGCAAGGTCGTGGGCATTAAACCAAGGTGAAACTTCAGGGAATCGGAGATCTACGAGAGACATTTTATGAGCTTCTCTCGAGTGCAGAACTTGGACAAAATCAATAATTGTTTGTGAGTGTGTGCATGAAAGACTATATATATAGTCTATATATATATAGTGTGTGTGTGATGAAGAATTGTTATACAAAATGCATGTATCAACACTTTGCTGTAAGTTATTATTTCACCATGCTACTGAAGTCTGTTGTTCATCTTGTTGATGTTGATACTATGTGAATTTGTGGGTATTTCCATTTATTTGTATTGATAACAATAACACTGTTGTTAATGTTGCACAGCAAAGTGTACAGCTAATGTAATTAAGTTCACTTTTAAAGAAATCATTTGGTCCTTCATCATTAGGTTGCTAGATCAGAATTATAGACATGGTGCATGTTTAATTGTGGTCCATACCAGTTGTAGAGGCAATTAACAGGAAAAAAAAAAAAAGCTCCACCATTGAAATGCATTAATTATAGCAACTTAGCTAAGCCACCAGGAAAGGGATGCAGTAATTATAGAAACTTGAACAAACATGAAAAAGTAAATTGCTACAGTTACTGAAACTTTAATAAACACAGTGTAACATAACCTTTGACCCGTTAGGGTCCTGGAGCTGTATCGATGGAAGTAGTACTCTCAAAAGGTAGTAAAAGAGCAAAATTATCTTAGCATTGAAGGTCAGTATTTACAAATCATTGGTATTGACCAACACTCAGACTTTAATCAACCTGAAGAAATGGATGTCTTCTGTTGTAGTAGCTTACAGGGAACTCTAAAAATGGAATGCTGAAATATATAAACCTTCATGTCTCCAGATATTGAATGTACAAGAAACTTATTTAAAACTACAGGAATAGAAAGTAGCAGTTATATAAACCTTCATGTCTCCAGATATTGAAAGTACAAAAAACTTATATAAAACTACAGAAATTGAATGTAGCAGTTATATAAACCTTCATGTCTCCAGTTATTGAATGTACAAAAAACTTATATAAAACTACAGAAATGGAATGTAGCAGTTATATAAACCTTCATGTCTCCAGATATTGAATGTACAAAAAACTTATATAAAACTAAAGAAATGGAATGTAGCAGTTATATAAACCTTCATGTCTCCAGATATTGAATGTACAAAAAACTTATATAAAACTAAAGAAATGGAATGTAGCAGTTATATAAACCTTCATGTCTCCAGATATTGAATGTACAAAAAACTTATATAAAACTAAAGAAATGGAATGTAGCAGTTATATATACCTTCATATCTCCAGATATTGAATGTACAAGAAACTTATATAAAACTACAGAAATTGGAATGCAGCAATTATAGGAGTGTATATCAATTTCGAGAAGTGGACTACATCAGTTAGTCTTAGATTTCTGTGTTCGCCCTTAAAAAGGCAATTGACGTGTTGTGTTGTTTACAGTGAGGCTGCAGTATCTGCACCTGGCTGCCCAACACCTAATTAATTTTCTATTGTATGTTTTTAAGGAGGCAGTGAGTCCATTTCCTCCCCCTTTCCCCACAAAATAGGGCCCCAAAACTTGTGCGGGGAGAACAGCAATTATTGAAACTTAAATGAGCCTCCTGATATGAAACAGGTCACCGGAAATGGAACTTAAGGATCATGATGAAGCAGTTTGGACTCTGAACATTGGAGATCAAAGGAACTGTGTGCACTTGAGATGTTAATTCTTTGTTTTAATTCAAAAGTGACAGTTGATGGTAAAAATCCCTTCTCTGGAGGTTCAACATATCATTAGAATTTTTGACAATGATAGTAAATATTGTAGATTTACAGAGGTGTATGTGCAGGAATCGGGCATTTTGTAATAAAATAGATTAAAAATAACTCAGTGATTAACAACACAACAGACACTGTTCTTTGGTTTAAAATGGCCTAAGTGATCCTTGAAGTGACTAAAGAAACATAAAATTGATTAGTATTTCATGTCCATTGTGTGGATGTGTTCCATGGGTATCTGCCTGGTAGGAGGACAACATAAGTTTTTAGAATCTGTATACTTTCTAAGAGACTGAGCGTTTGTATGTCCAAAGTGTTTTTTTTTCCATCTTATTTCTGCTGATGATTTTTTTATAACCTTCTTCTCTTTTTAAATGTAGAAGAAAAACTATATATATATATATATGTTAAGGCTGTAAAATTAACAGTAATATTACTGCAGTTACAATCCTGTGATATAGACAGCAAATATGACTGCATATAGTCTGGATCTTCTGCCAGTTTGAATCACTTAACTCTGCAGGGGGGAAAGATAGCCTCTGGAGCTGTAACAGTGAAAATTTTGCATTCTTGTTGGAAGTCTTTATTGTCTTGTACACAGTATTGTTTGTTTTAAATGTTATCTACTGCCTCCAGATGACGCTGTTATAGAGCATTGTTGCTGGATTTTGGGGAGGCAGTGGGTCTATTCTTGTTTTCCCCACAATGGGGCCTCGGAACCCACACGGGGGGGGGGGGGGGGGGCGTCTCTCTGATATGGTAAGAAGCATTTTAAGTCCATAATCTGTCACCAAGATATTCAAGTACTGCATTACTGTAAACAGCATTCTTTGTTCTTCTTGATCCCTGAAGGATTAGCTTCTATTGAAAGTGATACCTAGGTCCCTTTTTGTTTTCTTATTTGGTGTTTCTGTTGTCTGTTGTCAGACTTAGGACATCAGCTCTAACAATTTTATTGTCTGGAGAGCACCAGAAAGCAGCCGCCTTTCCTGGGTTGATGACACCATTCGTCTGTGCACACCAGTCACCTTGTCTACAGTTGCCTGTAGCTCTTGAGCTATCTGTTGCTTAACGCTACCCTCCCTGAACATAGTTTCAGAATTCTAACATTTTTGGTCAATTCATCTGCAAATCAGCAGTAGATTACTCTGTATTGATTTCAACAATCAAAGCTTCTTATTTTTTTTAAAGCATTCATCATAGTCCATAACAGTAATATTACTGCAGTTACAATCCTGTGATATAGACAGCAAATATGACTGCATATAGTCTGGATCTTCTGCCAGTTTGAATCACTTAACTCTGCAGGGGGGAAAGATAGCCTCTGGAGCTGTAACAGTGAAAATTTTGCATTCTTGTTGGAAGTCTTTATTGTCTTGTACACAGTATTGTTTGTTTTAAATGTTATCTACTGCCTCCAGATGACGCTGTTATAGAGCATTGTTGCTGGATTTTTTATTTTTTTTTATCCAAAAGGCTCCGAAACCTCTTTCCAGTGTGAAGAACCTCAGTACATAAAGAAGTGCTCTAAAACTATCCAGTTTAAACAGCGTTTCAGATTATCTTTTCTCTACTGTAACTTATGAAGATACTGCCACACTCATTTATGCCAGGCCAAGCATCAAGATCTAATATATTTCTCATGAATCATTTCCTGACTGCCAATTGTACCTGTTCGTGTTAATCTTATCTCTTTATCCCTGGGTTCTCTCTAAGTAAAGGACCCTTTTCATGCCAGTGACATAATGGGCATATGTTGATAGACTTGTATTTTTGGGGCCTCTCTACAAATGGATATGTTTGTTTTTTTAGTAACCAGATTTCTCTTTACCAGTATTTAGGAGATACTGCTGCTAAATTAATGTTGTTGCCAAAAAGTAGCACATATTTGATTGCCACATTTGTGGCTGACATGACTCTTGTTGTTCAAAAATATGTATTTTAACACACAGGTTTGACTGTTATATCATTCTGATACCTCATTCTGCTTGAATGTTACAGTGTAGCAGGGCTATTCAACTGCCAGCCTGGGGGCCCTTATCTACCCCACAGGGGGGGCTAGCAAGTGGCCTGCAAATAATTGCCAATTGTATTGTACTAATTATCTTTCTGTGTTGGGGTGCAGGTCTCTGGTCTGGGCGTCCCGTTTTCAAAATGTTGTCCCTTGAGTAAAGTTAGTTGAATAGCCTTGCAGTATAGAAAGCTTACTCATAATCATGTTTGTTTGTTTTGTTCAGTGATATTGTAATTTCATATTTGTTGACTTCAAAGTGATAATGCTAATTTTAAGGCTGTTACTGTGGATGCAACTTTCTGTTGAGGTGATAATTGACATGCAATCAGACTTGCTTGTATGTGAATGTGGTATTATGTGCAGGTAATGTTTATATTCAGGCAGTATATTTTGTGCAGAAAATGGCAGTTTAATTTTTTGAAACAAGAAATTATCGATTTGTGTTTTGAAAAATACGAACCATGGCTGTTAATGTCTTGGATTAAGGAATCTAAACTGTGATGCTCATTAGTTTTGTCAGTTTTTTTATGTTTTCAAGAAGAAGAAAAAGTAATCTAAATATTTGGGATTTTTTTTCATAAGAAATGAATTTTTGTAAACAAAATAATATGTACATTGTTTTTTTTTTATTGCTACTGTTATTATTTGTTACTTAAATCATTTTACATTTACAGTGCAAAGATAATCATTAGTCTGCTGCTTTTTCTTGACGTATTGTTCTGTGGTTGGTTGGTAAATTCTTTGGAGGATAGTTTTAGTTCTTAAGATAACTGCTTTGAGTTTCAGGCCGTTTGAGTTCCAAAAAAAAGCTAACATTTGGCAAGGTTGGTTGAGACTTTGGTGTCTACCTAATAGCAGAGTACAACCTTCAAGGCAACTGTTTTATAAAACTTTTTCCTTGCTGCAAGCTCAGCTGTCAATATAATGTATTTTGTTTCTCTCTCTCTCTCTCTTACCCTTAAAAAGGGCAGTTGGCCCATCGTGCTGTGTTTTACAGCTAAGCTACAATATCTGCACACCTTATTCCAACACATCAAGTTTCAGGAGGCTCTTACTTAGTCACATTTGATGACTTGCTTGTTAGAGGGCAGTAGGTCTGTTCTTTTGTTCCCAAAATAGGGCCTGATTAACCAACCACACAGGAAGATGGCACTCTGTTTGTATGACAAGGCTTATTTTGACATAACCAGATCATGAATCAGCAGTCTTCTTCACGTTCACTTTACCCCCTGTAGAAAGTCCTGTTCATCCACTTCTGGATTTTGGTCTTGTTCTGAGCCATGTTTCACAGATCTGATTTATTTGTGTGCAGCCTATTGGTTCCTCAACTCTCGGACATGCCAGTTAGTCTGGCACCCCACCCCTTCTCTGAGTTTGATACAGCAAGAAAGCAAACACTTTTTCTAAGATTTAGCACTCAGTGTGTTAGCACATTAAACTTTTTCAGCAAGGATTCTGTGCTTTATTTTTATCAGAGTGCTTTGGAAGGCTAACGCAGTTTGTAGACGTTGGGTGTTTCAGCAGAAAAGCATAAATATCTTGTCTATGCTGTAAATGGACACAGTGCGATTATGTCCTTGGAGGAACGCAGAATTAGAAGATAAAGATCCGATGCTAAGAGTAGTACGGGAAATATGTAATCATCAGACCATCTCAAGAAGAGATAAAATTAAAAATAAAGAAATTAGAAGGCTAGGACTGAAACAGTTACACAGTTTGTTGAAGAGCAACAGATTACATGATTTGGTCATTGTATAAGAATGCTGGGGTACCAGCTGCCACAGAGACACATTTTAAAGAAATATAAAGGAAGGGAAGACCGTGCAAAACAAGGAATGATGGCATTAAGAACAAACAACCTTAGAGAAATAAAAATAATCTTGCACAACACGTTAGAAAGAGTGCACAAATCATTCTTACGTCTCTCCCCCAACACTTTGCTGAGGCCGCTGGAGTTAGAGAATGAAAAGTGTCTCAGTTAAGGTATACAGCTTAAATATTGAGCCAAATCTTTCTAATCCTAGCATATTCTTTAAGTCTTTCAGTCCCCAGAAAGCCATCATAGGTTCCTGCCTAGAAGCCCACTGAACAAAGATACACTGATTTTACGTCTCTTTTATTACCCGTTGTGTGTCTGATGCTAAACCCCCTGGACTTGAAGATTTAATGACTTTACCTCTTTTCCTTTCACTGAATTCAGTTGTTTAAAATTTTAATATTGAGAATAAAATCTGTTGGCAGTTTAAGTTATGGATAGGCATGATCCCACGCCAGTCAGAAAAGTACTTGAGGATAATGATGACAGACAATTTTATGTATCTTTACAGTTTAATAAAATAGAGAAAACAGTAATCACAGGTAATTATTAAATCTTATTTTTAATTACTTTTAGTTATATTGTAACTGTAGTATGTATGCTAACCATATTCGGTATAAAGATTTTAAATACTTATAATATTGTTCAAGGATATTTTCTATACATATATAAATTAGTAAAAGGTGTTTACAAATGTAGCATTGATATGTAAATACATGTATGTACATCTCTTTGATTCAGTACTTTCAGCCAGTTTGTGTTAACACGTGAATTTGTAGTATATCAGAAATATTGGGCGCCTTGAAAGTCTGGCAGCTAGACACTCACTCACCTCATCTTCTTTTGAATTCATATGAGGTCAGATTCATTTTAATATGACCTTGACTCTCTGGTCAACCAGCCCAAAATGGGTACTAGGTAGAGTCCTGGGCTGGGAAGTCAAACAGCTGCCGTGTTGTTGACCTCATCACCCCTCGCGTGCCGATTGGTCTATAAAAATATAAGTTTGACATCATATGCCCAATGTGCCTCTGGTGTGAAAATAGTCCTTTGCTTACCTTTAAATTCTTCTTCTTCCTACTCACTGGATGTAAACACCAGCAGAAAGTTCTGGTAGTTCAGCCATTTTTGGAACCTAAATTTGGAGTGCTTGTTCGTTCACACATCTGGCAGATTTATATACAGGATATTGGTCTGATTTTGAAGGAAACATCCCTAATTAGTTGTCTCTTGTGACGAGCTTGTTGGAGGGCAGTGTAATTAGTTGTCTCTTGTGACGAGCTTGTTGGAGGGCAGTGTAATTAGTTGTCTCTTGTGACGAGCTTGTTGGAGGGCAGTGTAATTAGTTGTCTCTTGTGACGAGCTTTTTGGAGGGCAGTGTTATTAGTTGTCTCTTGTGACGAGCTTGTTGGAGGGCAGTGTAATTAGTTGTCTCTTGTGACGAGCTTGTTGGAGGGCAGTGTAATTAGTTGTCTCTTGTGACGAGCTTGTTGGAGGGCAGTGTAATTAGTTGTCTCTTGTGACGAGCTTGTTGGAGGGCAGTGTAATTATTTGTCTCTTGTGACGAGCTTGTTGGAGGGCAGTGTAATTATTTGTCTCTTGTGACGAGCTTGTTGGAGGGCAGTGTAATTATTTGTCTCTTGTGACGAGCTTGTTGGAGGGCAGTGAATCAGTTGCTTTTTTTTTAATTATTTTATTTTAATACACAGTGGGACACTGAAACCCAAACTACAGTTACTTTACATAAATTGTGACTGTTGTAGCCAAACAGGGCTCTTGATCACACATAAGTATCTAAAGGTGCTCAACAAGTAAAACCAGGGAACTGATGGTGTTTAAGGTGCAGGCGAGATTGAGTGTTTTAAAGCAACAGCTGTCTGGTGTGTGTTAGTTGAATATCTTTTACAGGGCGTTGCAGGACCAACCCCAGAAATTTTTTTTTTTTTTTTTTGCTGTTTTTCTAGGCACATTTACATTTTGTAGTAAGGCAATTCTTTCTCAATGGTCAGCTCTCGATACCACTGTCAAAACCAGTGCTAGATGTTTTGCTGCCAAATTATCTACAGCTGGAATCGAACCCAGCATTATGAGCGCATTTGCAACGCCCAAGCCACAGACACCACAAGTGTAAGAGTTTTAAAAAGTCTCCCACAAGTGGAGCAATTTGGAGTTGCTTGTTGCAGAATGAATGACCTTCTTCATTTGTTGAATAATCAACAACCAGTTGTGGGTTCCAGGGTCCCATTGGTGGGGGGTGTATTACAGACCACTGCCCCGTTAACAAGCATGCCATAAAAATCAATGACTAAATAGAGATTTGCTGCAATTGGAAGGGTGCAGATAATTTTGCCTAGCTGTAAACCCCAACACTGACAACTACCATTTTAAGGGTGAATGAAGAAGAAGAATCAGCATGGAATAGTCAGTAATGAACATGTCTGGCAATGAAAATTACATGATGCTGAAAACTGTGCCACTTGGCAAATCGCCAAAGTGTTAGTAAAATATATAAAATACCTCCCAGTTTTGCAAGCAAATATTTTAGGAATATAATTTTCTTTTGAGCTGTCATAGCAGTTGATGTTTGTACTGATTTTTTGGGAATGTCTTTGTGTGTGTTTAAGAGACAGTATTTTTTTTTTTTTTTTTTTTTTTTTGCACTAATATTTCTGCAGAATGTTTTTTTTTTCCTGGTTAACTTAGAAAATATTTGCTTTGTATATATCACTAAGTCCAAAAGAATAATAATCAGCACCTTTTCTTATTCACAGTTTTATGATAAAATGGAGACATTTGTTGTAATCTTTTTTTTTTCTGTGTTTCTTGTTGGTTAAAATAATGATAACAGTGTGCGTTTGTGTTGTGGTTTGTGATGACAAGATATCTATCTTGTGTGTGTATTGAAGTGCTATGCATTAATACTTAGTGTAGATGGAATGTGTTGTGGGCTTGAGGGTAATTTACAACCATAAAGATCTACTTCTATCAGGGGTTGTTCCGAAAGATAGCAGCAAGAAAACATTTGTTGCCATGGTCAGAGATATTCTTTACTCTGGGATGCATAATTGTGGGATGGGAGGCGAGGGGCTGTAGACAAATTAACTGAAAACTGATGCTGTCAGCCACAAATAACAATTTAACATATTTTTGTGCCTGGAGTCAGCAAAACATGTTGAAGATTGTCAGCACGCCTTAGAACAGGACACAGTCGACTTTGCAGCCATATGTATACAAAATTTTAAATCTGCGAATCAGCCATGTGCACGTGTGGATTGGCACCTGAGACAACAGATCATGAATAAGAATAAAGCATGATTGTGCTGTCTGGAGAGACTGAGAACCTCTGTGTTTGCATGGCTTGAGATAGAATTAGATTTCGCTAACCTGTCACAAAAATACAAAAATACAATAATAATATGATATCAATCTATCCTCTTAATCAGTACATGCTGAATGCAGGCATATCCTTACTTCTGGGGACAGCATCATCATGTGTAGAAAATAACTGCAGATACTTCTGCAACATCACTATGAGTAAGGAGGCTATATCGAAGTCTTCTCCTTCTTTGCATTCACCAGCTGCAGACTGCAGTGGAAAGTTCTGGTTGTTCGTCCACTTCAAGACTCTAGTCCCCTTCCAAAACTTAAGTGTTAAATGCACATCATTTCACAGGTCTGACTGATTTGTAGGAAGACTGTCGGTTCCTTGTCTCCCAGGCAGATGTACTCCAAATTCAAAATAATCTTCCAATTAGTCAACTCTTACGACATGCTTTTGGGAAGGCAGAGGGTCTATTCTTGTTTTCCCCATAATGAGGCCCTGGAACCCACACAGGAATATACTACAGTGCCCCCTTTTTATAGTTATTATTAATCTGCTAAGTCTTTCATTTTGTTCTCCATATCAGGACTATTGAGATGTGAGACTTCTCTATTAATATTTTCTATTTTGTATTTGTGGTATCCTTGTTTGGGGAAAACTCAACCCTGGATTGTCACATTAGGCGAGGTGTGAAACTATTCAGTCCTTAATGAATAATATGTAAGTAAATATATTAGTGTAGTCTACAGTTTGCAACAAATTCCCTGTCGTATCCTTTTTGGGGAAAACTCAACCCTGGATTGTCACGTTAGGTGAGGTGTGATACCATTCAGTCCTTAATGAAAAATCTGTCTCTAAATATATTAGTGTAGTCTACAGTTTGCAACAAATTCCCAGAATTTTCATTGAGAAGACAGTCAAATTGCACAAAATCATTCACTGTATCTTACCAGATGTATTCTATTGAATTAACCTAAAAAAAAGTGAGGGGGGATCCTTCTGGTTAAAAAACAAATCATTCTTTGTCCTATATTGTTTGTAATTTCTGGAATTTTGCAGGTTATAGTTGTTGTTAAGCGCTGAGGGTGATAGCATAGTGTGTAGTTCAGTTGCCAATAATCATCACATCTGCTCATGGATACGTCAGTGATTTTGTGTATTCATGGGGTTTTTGTATGTGCTGATGAGGGCTCTATAGCCGCAACGTTCACTTCTCATTAGTGTTTGTTATATTGTAAAGCTCGCTAATAGACATTTTGTTCAGTTTTATATCTTTCCAAGATATCAGTAATGTATGTTTATTAAGGTGGGTATTGCCCCTGTGTGTGTATTACTCATGCTAGTTTGAAAGATACAGCAGCAAACAGTTACATGTTATTACATTGGGAAAAGAAAAAGGTTATCAACAGAAATAGAAATGTGAATATAAATGCCTTTTTTTTAAAATGGGTTTTTCTGATTTTTAAGTGGCACTAATTATTAAAATTTATTAACAAATACCGTCTTCGGTGGGCCATAACAGTGGATGTAGTGTTTAATATGAACTTTGATATGGCTTTAGTAATTTGAATATTTAATTTACTTAAGGAATTTTGACGTTTTTTACTATTTTTTTTTCTTTTAACAGTAATATTTGGCTAATATACTAATATATGAATTCTTACTAAGATGTTTTTGATATTGTGCATTTCTGGTTAATATTTACTTCACTCATGTCCCAGGAAGTAACTTTAAACAAATCTTGTTTGATGTAGTCCAAGTTAAAAACTGCTTGGGATAAGAGGGGTTAAGAAAATGAGTCAGTAATGGACTAATCAAAGGGCAAATTGTGAGGTGCTTAAATGAGTTAATGTTTCATGGTAATGGTCTGAGATCATTATTGTCTTCTTCTACTGATGCTGTCCTTAAATCTTCTGCCTAGCTTGTTGATGAAGCCACAGTGCTGTAGCAGCTAGATGCTCACCTGCAGATCCAGAGGTTTGAGTTCAAATCCTAAAGGAGCGGAACTTTTTTTCTTTAAAAAATGACCGACTCCTAAGTTGACCCAGCCTAAAATGGGTACACAGTAAATTCCTGGGGGATAAAGGCCACCGGGGTGATGTTGACCAAATTGTGCACCAAGTGCCAGTTGATCTATAAAATATAGGTCTAGCACTTTATGCCTGAAGGTGCATAAAAGGTTTGTTAGCGTGTAATGCTTTTATGTTGTGATCTTCTTCTTCCTTATGTCCACTGACTGTAACTCCAGTAGAAAGTTCTGGTTGTTCATCCACTTATGGACTTCAGTCTTGTTCCAGAACTTGAGTTTTGCACCAACATCCACATATTTGTGTGCAGGCTGTTGTTTCCTTGCCTCCCAAGCGGATGCACACTGACCTCAAAGAAAGTTGTGATCAGTGAAGTTTGGCTTTTGTATGTGCTAGGTGACAGTATGATGATCTTCTTTTGTCATCAGTCCTTTCTCCTCACAGTATGCTCCCGTATCTACTTCACTAGGGTTGGGTCTACTTTGATGTCTTGAAAAATGTCCGTCACTTCTGGAGATTTAAGCCTGACATCTGTGTAATTGTGCTAACCAGTAAATTAGAAATTGCTCCACAAACTTTGTTGGTAAATTATTGTCCAGACCACTTAACTAACCTGGCTGTCCACAGCTTTGTGGGTTTTAGCGATTACACTTACCGGCGTACTAGAATGGCTCCCCAGACAGCTGTGTGGTTTAATAATTGCATTGACCACTGTACTAGAATGGCTCCCCAGACAGCTGTGTGGTTTAATAATTGCATTGACCACTGCACTAGAATGGCTCCCCAGACAGCTGTGTGGTTTAATAATTGCATTGACCACTGCACTAGAATGGCTCCCCAGACAGCTGTGTGGTTTAATAATTGCATTGACCACTGCACTAGAATGGCTCCCCAGACAGCTGTGTGGTTTAATAATTGCATTGACCACTGCACTAGAATGGTTCTGCAGACAGATATGTGGGTTAGTGGGTGCACTGACCAGTATACTGGAAGGACTCCCAAGACAGCTGTGTGGGTTAATAATTGCACTGACCAGTATACTGGAAGGACTCCCAAGACAGCTGTGTGGGTTAATAATTGCACTGACCAGTATACTGGAATGACTTCCAAGACCGCTGTGTGGGTTAATAATTGCACTGACCAGTATACTAGAATTTCACTAACCATTACATTTGCATGGCAGCAAACAACTGTATGAGCAAGTTATTGCACCAACCTGTCTACTAGCATGGCTTCTCAGACAGTTTTGTTAGTAAATAATTGCGCTAACTAGTGTACTAGCATGATTTCCCCACTGTGTTGATAATTATTGCACTGACCACTATACAGTGCCTCTACTAATACAAAATAACAAATTAAGATCTTAAGCTTACAGATAGATGTTGGGATTTTGCTGTTGTAGCTTGTGTTCTGAATCAAAATACCATAGAATGTCCTTGCCACACAAAAGTACCACAAATAACATTTGACCATTTCTCATGAAGTGACTTCTGAGCTAGAAGTTGTGTAGGTAGCTGTATCATACCAGAGGAAATGAAACTATACTGTAGTAGTTGTATAGGGGGCTGTATCATACCGGATGAAATGAAACTATACTGTAGGCAGTTGATTGTGTTAGTTGTTCCCTTTAATTACCAACATTACCCAAGTAAAAGTGAAGGTCCCTTTTCCACAGGCTAGACCTATATTTTTATAGACCAATAAGCACAAGATGGGTGATGTGGTCAGCATCACGCCGGCCACCTTTACTACCTAGGACTGCACCCTGTACCCACTCAAGGCTGGGTCGACCTGAGAGTCAAGGTCATTTTTGAAAAAAGTCTGGTACCACCAGGAAGCGAACCCACGACCTTCCGATCTACACTCAAAGCATCTAGCCGCTACGCCACGGCGACTCCCAAGTAAATTCATACTATTTATTTAGATGGGTTATTTAACTTATTAGCTAACATAAGTCTCAGACATGGCCACACTTCATGCATTTGGGTACACATTTCTTCTTCATAGCGTACAAATTAGGTTTATAAAATTGATTTTTATATTGCCTGTGAACATTCTTTACTACCTGAATTTACCATTTGGGGGAGGAGTGTCTTTAACCTGAGGATTTAGGGCCTCGCTGGTTGGGTCGCATAAACTATCAGGTCACATTGTTTAAACCTGGGTCTGTGAACTGTGAGATATTTAATAATGTAGTGTAACAAAAATATATCCGGGGATAACTTTACAGACCCACCATCCCAGCTTTGTTTCAAAGTTCATCATTACTGCCTTTGGGCTTCCTAGAACACTGGCAGATATGAGAATAGTCGGTTCCATTTCCCATCATGCCATATTCAAGATGCAATGACGAAAGAGGAAGTTCAAAACTGCCTCGGCTTTTTTTTTTTTTCTTCTGTGTGCAGTGCTGGGCCTTTAGGATTTCTTTTTTTTTTTAACCGTTATTGTAATAGATATGTTTTTAGTACATGCAGTTTTTTTAAACACTGGTAAGTTCCGGAACTGTGAGTGTCACTGTGTACTAAAAAAGTTAAATGATTGACTAGAATGTATCCAGGCAGGACACTATAAACAGTGGACTAAAAGTAGCTAGAGAGTAGTGATCTAGTACAGGGGTTCCCAGTTGATAATATTTAGAACAAAAAACAACTCTTAACTCTTTTTTTGGTTCAGATTCTAAATATAGATTTACTCTTTTATTATTATTTTTTTTTAATAAGACTTTAGAAGTTTGGGATCTATGGCAGTACACAAATAAAAGGGGCTCCTGGGTGTTATTTCATTGGGAACCACTGATCTGGTAGTTGCTCCAGATGCGCTTCATCCGTGTTGCAAAATTTATGGATCTTTTCCCACAGCTCATGACACATTACAGGTGTACAGTTAACACCCTATGCTAGCAAGATCCATCCAGTGTAAACTGTTTTTTTTTTTTTTTAATCCAGCTCCATATGTGTATACTTATATTACACATTTTCATATATATATATATATATATAGAGAGAGAGAGAGAGAGAGAGAGAGAGAGAGACGTGGTTTGCTCAGAGGATGGCAGTGAAATGTTACTAGTTGTTTGAAGTGATAACTAACCACTGTCTGTATCACTAACACATCGTTATGTTTTGTATATGGAAATAAAGTACAGTTTGAAAAAAAAAACATACAGGTAGGCTTTCATTGAGGAATAACCTGCTTGTGTTGACTGTATGTGTACAGCTCTGCAGCTGACTGTATTCTTTTTTTCTTTAGCGTTTACCCTTAAAATAATTGTGGCTAACAGCTAGGCAGCGATATATACACCCAAAAGAAACCCTAAAACAAACACTGATGAGAGAGGCCAATGGTTCTGGACTGGTTTCCATCCGTGATATTGAAATGATTTCCCAGGATACAATTGACTGGAGGAACAGACTGTGAGCTCTATGTGACACATAATGATGATGTAGGTCACAAACACTAGGGTGGCGCGGTGATTTATGTCACAGGCGTGAGGGGAAGTTAAGTCCAACATGATGTGTATAAGGAGATACTCCGTACGTCACTCGGGCGCCAGTCCTTCACTATCCTGGTTGTACAGAACCTCACGCAAGACCCCTACAGCACGTCCTCGTCGTGCGCCACGGGTAATGTCTTAAATGAGCATTAACAGAGCTGTCAGGGGATCTCGGAGTTTGGCGGCCCCCAGAGGTGATGTGGCCCTCATCAGCCCGCCCCCAAACGCTTGGGTGAGAAATGTTATCAAAACTCATTAGGAACATGAGTAGGTTTGCCAAACATACAGCCAAAATTACAACCCTTGGTTAAAAGACTGCGGAGTAAAGAGAACATTGTTCACTGCACATCCTCGGTTAACCCTCAGTATCGTCGTCACCGCGCTGAGGTACACCACAACAGCAACCATCCATAGGCTGACCATCCTTGTACATCCTCGGTTAACCCTCAGTGTCGTCGTCACCGCGCTGAGGTACACCACAACAGCAACCATCCATAGGCTGGCCATTCATGTACATCCTCGGTTAACCCTCAGTGTCGTCGTCACCGCGCTGAGGTACACCACAACAGCAACCATCCATCGGATGGCTAAGCCTAAATGTCCGACAAAATTAGATCATACGGATCAAAATTTGTATTGAACTGAAAAAGACCGAATGTCCACACCCAAAGACCCCACTCGCCCGAGTGTAGGGACAAAACTGATAACGATATGCCTGATGCAGGATGTAAAATTCTATCGGGCTAGCGGCTCGTCAAAGAAATCTAACGTGCGAAGAAAAAAGAATGTACCTATCTGTGTGGTCACAAAAGTCCAAAACCCACGGGCTGCTCCCCGCTGACTTCCAGAGGGCACAGCCCCTGTCGAGCGGGAGGCCTGATACGGTTGTGAGGTTAAGCAGGCATGTGCAGGACGTGACGATTCCTTGGGTGAGCCCAGAACCAGAGCGCCATGTGCAGGCTCTGCATGCATGGAAGCCTCCTTGGATGGCGGGGAATGCCCATGATCTGCCCCTGCCTTCCCTTGAGGGCTAACTGTTCCACAGGAGGCTGCCCCAAAGGGGTACTCCGGGGGCAATACCTGCGGCGAAGGAGACAAAGTGGACACCACACAAATCAGGCAACGTCTCGACCCACACAAAACAATGGCCACAGTCACCCTAGAAATAGGCCTGACGTCTTCCTTCGAAGTCGGAGTACAGCTGCCCATGAGGCAGGGAAATGAAAAACGGTTGTACACGCAAAAATCAGGTCCAGGTGAAAGCCAAAAGTCCAAGCGGACGATTAACCTGGACCTTCCACTGGAATTCACAGCCGGTGATCGATAAAAAAAAAAAAAAAACACTAGGATGATTACAGAGATGGATACTGTGTCCTCTAAGTTTAAATCTTTAATTATGTTAATTTAACAACACAGATCTTGTAATGCATGGAGTTCTTTTAACTGTTTTTTTTTTTTTTTTTATACATGTAATATTACAAATTTTCTCTCAAAGTCACATTTCTCCTGGGTTTTTTTTCCCAACGAAAACTGGTCAGTATAATTTTCTTCACATAATCATGTACACTGTTTTCACCTCCAGTCTGTGGTATTTTATCTTGTTGACTTTATTTCATTCAGTGTCAGTTAATCAATGAGAACTAAGAAATACTAGCTGAACTATGATGACTGACCACTATCATTTTCATGAAAAACTAGCATGATCCACAGACGCCTCCCTCATGTTCATGATACAAACTATTGTCATCTGCTGAAACCTGCCTCATTTTCAGGATATAAACTATTGTCATCTGATGAAACCTCCATAATTTTTTGACCAACTATTGTTACCTGCTGAAACCTCAATCATTTTCATGATTAACTATATTCATCTTCTGAAATCTCCATCAAGCTCTTGACAAACTATTATTTGCTGGAACCTTGATAATTTTCATGATAAACTCATATCATCTGCTGAAACCCCCATTATTTTTAATTACTATTGTCATTTGCTGAAAACTCCATCATGTTCATGATAAACTATTATTTGCTGGAACCTTGACAATTTTCATGATAAACTATTGTCATCTGCTAAAAACTCCATCATGTTCATGATAAACTATAGTCATCTTCTGAAACCTCCATCAAGCTTATGGCAAACTATTATTTGCTGGAACCTCGATAATTTTCATGATAAACTATTACCATATGCGAATCTCCCATCATTTTCATGATTCACTATTTTCATCTGCTGGAACCTCCATCATTTCATGATTCACTATTCTCATCTGCTGAAACCTGCCTCATTTTCAGGATATAAACTTTTGTCATCTGATGAAACCTCCATAATTTTTTGACCAACTATTGTTACCTGCTGAAACCTCAGTCATTTTCATGATTAACTATATTCATCTTCTGAAATCTCCATCAAGCTCTTGACAAACTATTATTTGCTGGAACCTTGATAATTTTCATGATAAACTCATATCATCTGCTGAAACCCCCATTATTTTTCATTACTATTGTCATCTGCTGAAAACTCCATCATGTTCATGACAAACTATTATTTGCTGGAATCTTGATAATTTTCATGATAAACTATTGTCATCTGCCAAATCTCTTGAACCAGTTTTTGAAAGACTTTCTGGTTTTTTAAGTTTTAGGTTTCTGTTAACAACAGTCAGGTTTGGTTCATAAGACAAAGATTTCTTTAGTCTGTGTTTACTTTTTCTTGACTTTACTGTGGATTGTTCAGTACTACTGGTTTTCTGAGAATCATTTCTACAATGCTGTTTCTTTGGAAGACCAATATTCATGTATGTTTTCTCTTCTAAAGGACCTGGTTCACAGAGTGCAGATTCTTCAGTATTGTTAGAGAGCCCTGTAAAATCATTATTCCATTCTTTATCAGGCTTCCAATTGACACTGTCAGTTTTTCTGTTATTACGAGCACAATACTTAGCATCGTCTCTGACTGACAGTGAATGCTCATATATAGGTTCTTTCTGCACATTTGTCTGATCTTTAAAGTTACTACTTTCTCTAAGACATTTGTCTTTCAAGCAACACCAAGTGACGTCTTCTCCACTTCTGGAATCTAAACCCATGTTTGCAAATTTCACATCTTCATCTTTTTTAAGACTTCTTTTACTTTTTGCTGAATTTTCTCTTGATACACATACATGTTTGTCACTCTTTTGGCTGATAGCATCCTTCTCATTCAGCAAAAGTTTGTTTTCAGAAGTTACCCCACTTGATACTGGAATCCATGTTTTTGCATATTTATTTTCAAGATCTTCTAATAAACGCTGCAGCTCCAAGTCTTTTTTGGCTTGTTCTTCTTTCACTTCTTTATGTTCTTTTGCTGCAGCATCCCTCTCGTGCTGACACTTTATCACTAAGGAATTGATCTTGTCCATAAACTCTTCTCCAAATTTTGAGAAAACCTGAAAGTCTGTAACAGATGGAAACGTTGTTAGGGCCTGTCAGTTTTTCAAAAGTGTCATTTGTAATACTTACTTGTAAACAAAATTTAATTAAAATGTAATGAGTTCAATACGCTTTTAAAAGATATAAAGATAGTATGTGGGTAAGAAGATAAAATAAAGAGTACAAGTTATATGAACAAGCAAACTAAATTATTAAGGTTTATCTCCTCCTACTTTTTTTTGTCTGCCTCTTATCCTGAACTATTTTCCACGTCTGTGGCAAACACTTTGTAATGCTGGGGTGCCGGGTTCAATCCCAGCTGCAGATGGTTTGTCTTGCATTGGTTTCAACAGTGGTACTGAGAGCTGACTGTTCAGAAAGTAATGGCAAACTACTGAATGTAAAATTTGCCTTAAAAAATTACAACAGCCAAAAATTGCTGGGGTTGGTTCTGCAACATCCTGTAAAGGATACACAACTAACTTTTTTTTTTTTTACTTATCCTGCATTGGAATATACACATTTGATTCAGCTGAAGCCCTGTTATAGCTTTCGAGAGGCTTTGCAATATATTTTCTATGGGATGGGATTAATCAATCTTGGCTAGGACCTAGGTCAGTCCAGCTTAAAATGGGTACCAGGTAATATTATGGAAAGTAAAGGTGGCTGGCATGACGACCCCATCATCCACCAAATGACCCTTGCCACAGCGTTCTGACTTAGACTGGCCTTTTGTGTGCACTAGTGCATCTACTGCGTCGCTTCCTATCAAATTGTTCTCTCCACCTTCTGTACCTTAACATGACTGCTTGATAGTGGAGTTACCAGCTCCTTACAGAAACAATCAGTAGAGATACCATGGAGTAGCTGCTGTATCGCAGCAATGAGCAAACTCGGGAATGCTCTTTGTGCAGTGACGTAGATTGTGATAACATGCTTTACTCCCATGTTACACAATTGTGTTGGTGTCAGAGATGTGTTCATAATCCTGTAGCCTAGTCTGTACAGTGTCAATAATATCTGCTCTGTCCGTGCTTCATCTCACATGTGTTTGTGCACTGTTTGCCAGTTTTGGTGTTCCTTCAGAACGCTTAAAGCAACTCATCATATGTTTACATGATTCAACTGATATGCTCTACTTTTGTCACATCTGGGTGACCATCCAGTTGTCACACTAACTTTTTTCTGGCTTCTTCTCATCCTTTAACCTCCAGTGGAGCATAGGCCTTTAACTTCATCAGAACCTGGCAACTCATCATGTTTGCTTGATTCAACTTGTATAATCTACTTTTGTGAACTCTGTGTGACCCATCCAGTTGTCACACTAACTTTTTTTCTGGTTTCTTCCATTCCTATAACCCCGAGTGGAGCGTAGGCCCTCAATCACTTCACGCCAAGTCATCCTATCCTTTGCTATCTTGTGCAGCTCAACCCATGTCCTCATATCTCTTGAATTTCACTCTCTTATTCCCTTCTCTGTGTGTTTTTTGGTTTCCTTTATTCCTAGGACTGTGTGGGTTATTACACTGTTATCTGGTTTCTCTCCAACACTAGCATCTTTTTTTCCTTTCAGTATCATTATCTCAATTTTTTAACGACTTTTGTCTCATAGTGTTGTTATACTGTTTTAAAAAAAAAAAATTCAAAGCAACGCGTAGTAATCCGATGGTGTGTTTTTATTGATGGATGAGAAAGCCTACACTTAAAAACTATCAATGACTCACAGGCAAAAAAACTATCAACTGATTGGGTGAACCCTAAGGTATTCTGTGTGCACTGTGAACAATTTCACTCATTAAATTTCAAAGATTTTGGGGGCCCTAACAACATCTAGTTTGTCATACATCAGTTCACCACCAAGTGGTGCAGAACCGGCTGATGCAGAAGGTCTAACAACGACGATGACGTTTAACATCACCAGGTAATCACACCGAGCGATAAACATCAAGTAACACAAAATGCCACCATTCGGATGAGGACCACCCAGGTCTCAAAAACCCATTCAACCCATAGGGTGGGGCTTTAAAACCAAAAAAATTGCATCCCACATTGGAATGCAAAGTGTACCAAACAACTATGCCAAATAAAAACATAACTCTTCTTATAGTCTATAGGCATTCTCTCTCTTTCTGTCTGTCTCTCTTTTCCTCCAGCTTCCTCCCCATTACGATGTACTCCGGTTTTCGCATTGTCTTGACATGACAAAAGAATGTAGACTGTCTCCCTTTAATGTGGGCATTTAGTTTTCATTTCCTGAGTTAGTTTCTTTCAAGACAGCTCTGTTTAATCTGACCATGGTATTCTCATTATTTGTAAAGGTTATTACATAAATATAATTATAACATAATATCTGACCAAATACAAAGCTTACCATTGTTATCAGACTTACAATTATCACTGCTGAATGTTTCCACTACAGACATTAGCTGTGAAACAAAATAAAAATGTACAAATTGTTAACTGCAAGTTTTAGCAACTGTTTCCCATCCACTAACAATTAGCATCCTTGCTGAGTCACGGTCGGTTCCCACCTGGTATTCAATTTTTTGTTATTTTGAAGCCCCACCCTGGCTTTGGTCGGGGGCCCTAATTATAACCCTATGGGTTGAACAGGGTTTCTTGGACCTGTCCCCGGGTGATCTTTGTCTGAATGGTGGCATTTTGTGTCACCAGGTGTTTATTACTCAGTGTGTTTTCCTGGTGGGGTAAAATGTCAGTCAGTCAGTCAGCATCCCTGCTAAATAACTAGCACACACTATAGGTGTGAAAAAGTATAATCAAAGCTTAATTCATTTTGTGCCTAGCAATGTCTGGAGGTGAGAAAATAATTCTAGAAAAAACACACAGTGAGAAGGTGATAACAACTGGTTTGCCCTTGCACTGGAATCCACAGGGCAAAATAAAATACGGGAGACCCAAAAACATTCTGAGAAAACAATAAGAGATGGACGTGAAAGAAATGGAGAGGGCAGGGAGTGAGATGCATGAGATGGCGAAGGACCTGGTGGCCTGGAATAAGTTAGTTGAAGGTCTATGTTCTACTGGGGTATAAGAGAGCAGAATAAGAGAAGATCACATAAAGCACTATATCTTTTTTTTTTTTTTAACAAGGCACTTTTTTGTTAATTTATTTTACCCATTTAATTCTCAATTATTTCTTTTTTTTTTATCAAGATTTGTTTAGTAGCTAGAATTCCACACTCTCACTGCCAAGGCTGGATTCAACTCCCGGTTGAGACTTTCTTAGATTCCTTATATTTCATATTTTAATTGTTTCAACTTATTCAGACTCATGGTACGAACCATTTTTTCCAGCCCATCTTTTTTATGTTATTTTCCTGTTGTCATTGTGCTTTCCACTTTTCCCTCTAGCATTTCAGCAAGGCTGTTTTGTTCATTTGTGAGGCCGGGTGTCGAACCCAGATTCATGTTGGCTTGATCCTACCTCAGCTGGGGACTGTGATAAACATCTTATGTGTTTTTCGTTGGCACAGGAGCCGAGCAACTATGGGGCGACCGGTTTGCTATGAAGCTGAAACTAAGATTACCAGATCAGCTGGGGACTCAACCAGGGTCAGTGTATGGCACACCAACCTCAAACAGAAGTACAAAGTAAACAAAACAAAAATTATACAACCAGAGTCAGAAGACAGCAAACCAAGTGGGTTGCCCACCGACACCATACCACACAAGGCATATATTAAAAGAGAAGAAAGAACTAGAGCATGAGGTAGATTGACCAAGAACAAGATAGAAAAATAACATCAGAGAAACTCTACAACAGCAGGATGTGTCTATGGTCGAGGCAGAAAGAAGAACAGGAAGAAGAACATTTTATCTTCCTCGACACCCGAAGCAGGTAAAGGTAATGAAATGTGAACCAGCATCATTGCACATGGTTACAAAACATAAGTGCTCTGCCATCAGTACAGACAGCTGATAAAAAACTGTCCGCCTCTGTCGCTGGCCTCACGCAACTCCGTAGCTACAGAGACATTCCATCGTTTACCCCAGAGTGTTAACTCTCGTACCCATTACCAAGAAGCTGTGTGAACCCCGGGAACTGCCAGGTTTCGAACATTGGCCATGAGCTGCAGCGAGTCGCAGCTGGATTTGAAAGCGATTCTCCTATTGACTGTTCTAATGCGGCCCCTAAGCAGTAAACGAGGAAGTGAAGAACAAGAAGAATCAGAGTCTGACCATGATGGCTGATGAATATTGCAGACCTATATTCGATGTATCTGTATGTTAGTTCACAGCTGACCCAACCATTTAGTCCAAAAAATTGATCCCTTCCTCAATAAATCCTTCTTCTTCTTCTTCTTCGCGTTCACCAGCTGTAAACTCTGGCGGAAGGTTCTGGTTGCTCGTCCACTACTGAACTGCAGTCCTGCTCCAGAACCTGAGTGTTGCGTGTGCATCAGTTTTACAGATATCATTCTCTTGAATACAGACTATTGGTTCCTTGCCTCTCCGGCAGATGCACTCCGACTTCAAAGGAAGCTCCCCAATTAGTCGACTCTTACGACATGCTTTTGGGGAGGCAGTGGGTCTATTCTTGTTTTCCCCACAATGGGGCCCCGGAACCCACACGGGGGCATAAATCCTGAATCCCTGAGTGTCTAGTGGCTGAAAAAACCAGTTATGTGTTATCTTACTATTCAACTGTGACCCTGATGGATTTCAACATTGTGGACAAGTGACAGTCACAGTATTAAAAAAAGGAATTCTTATAACTATAAAATACTGGTGGATTAATTTTATATGGCTGAAAAAGCAGTTATGATTTTAGAGTCAGAATAAGCACTGTTTACAAATATGTCTAGTCATTGGTCTTACCTGTTCTTCATTTGCTTTTATGATCAGCAGGAATTTTCTGAAAGCGTCTTCAGAAGCTGAGTTCTTCAACACCTGGTATGCATCGAGTATTTCTATGAATACAAGAAACAAATGCTGATCACAGTGTAATTCAGTTATACATTTACAACTACCTATGACAGTTTTAATCAGCCTACATACCTTGTTAAGAAAAGAATGAATAATTAATCACAGACAGTTAAACTGAGAAATACAAGATTTTATGTGGTTGTATCACTACACTGAGGTCTGTCTTTAAATAATGTATGCATAAATTAAGATAACAATGTAAACAATTTCTATAAACAGATTCAATAAACAAAAATGCCCCTATAGAAAGTAAAGCAATGCATAATGTTATTTTCTCCAAAGAGACAAAAACTGGCCGCACTAGTTCATCTTAAATCTAAGAGACTAGTAAGTAGCCACTAAAACATGATAAAATAGGTTAGTTAAGCAAGACATGTGGCTGACTGTACAATGCATGGTTTATATATATGTGTGTGCGCGTGCCCACATGCACACACACACAAGCACATACACACTATTTTCTATTTAAACTGAACATTCTTCAAACCAAACTGGACAATGTTCAAACTACCTATAATGTTTTTCAAATCAAAATGGACAATTTTCAAACCATTTAATGCATTTTTCAAATCAACCTGGATTGTCTTCAAACACCTAGGATGTTTCTTAAACCACACTGGGTGATTTTCAAACCATCTAGGAAAATTTTTCAAATCAACCTGGTCAATTTTCCAAACCACCAAATTTATTGTTCAAATAAAAAAAAACACTTTTAAATCAAATGATACACTTTAAAAAAAAAAACATATGACTTTCAGCTACATTCGTGAATATCCTGCAAATGTCAGAAGGTCGGGAAGAAATATTACTTCATTAATTCTATAAAATCCTTTACTAGACATGCGCTCCAATCCCTTTATTGAATGGACCAATTAACCTCACGAAACAACCAAATATAAGCAATGAACTTCAGAACTACACGACCCTGATGCAACGCCTGTGCAAGTGAGCTTCCTTTGAAAAAGATCATTATTAAGCTAGTTTGCATTTGTGGCTGTTTCTATGGTTTTCAATGCCCTCAGAAAAATAAAGATCACCCTAAAGAAGTGTCACTACAAGCTTGACTATATCAACAGCACTATGGCGCTTGTATACTTATACTCTCAATTTCTCAGCACAAGCTCTGAAAGACGAGAAGAAGTGCATCTTCAATGATGAAAGTGGATTGAACCACCATTGGAGATGGACACAGGCTCGCTCAAGAAAAGGGGAAAAAAATCAAACATAATCCTGCCCACTGTGAGAGACCACATGATTACACTAACTGTAGCAATGAATAACCAAGACATAGTTCACTGGAAGATGATCAGTGATGGCACATGCAATGGCGAAATGTTCTGCACATTCATCGAGGAGCGTGTGGCACATATAGGTAGCAGGGAGGAGCTGAATGGTCCATGGCTGGTTGTGGACAATGCCAGAATCCACAAGCCAGATGATCTACTACTAATCCTAGGCTGGACTTATCATCTAAAGTTCATATCACCTTACTCCTGCATGCTGAACCCAGCAGAAAAAATCTTCTCGAAGCTGAAGTCATTGGCATTATCTGTTGAGCAACCTGACCAGACACACCAAGCATGGTCAATGAAAAGAGAGCATTAGAGTGATAACGTAACAAGACTGCAGTAATTATATCCTTCATTTGATGATGAACTTGTCTACAGCAGCAGCAGGACAGCCTATTGTTAACTAATTTTAACATGTTGTCACTTATTTTCTTGTAAATCGCTCATTTTCTTTGTCAAAATGCACCATTTTGTCGATTAACCAGTGTTAACTGCTAAAACACCCAAGCATCACTATGGCACTAAAACAACAACTGATAAATTGCATGTTTATACCAACCCTCTGCTACCAATGCCAAACCTGGTCCCTAACAAAAGCACAGGAGAAAAAGATCACGACGTGCGAAATGAGATGCTTACGTAAGGCTGCCAATGTCACAAGGAGAGACAGTTCGAAACGAGAACATTAGATCAATTGTAGGAACCACACCATGCCTGCAATACATAAAGAAGCAACAAATAGAGTGGTTTGGCCACTTGATGCGAATGCAAACCGACCAACTGCCTCTACGAGCATACAACGAACAGCACTACTGCCCTAGAGCAAGAGGCAGACCGAGAGTACGATGGATAGACAATATATCAGAGATCCTGAGGCAACACGGACTAACAACAACACGTGCAAAACACCTGGCCCAGGATAGAAAACTGCGACTCCCCACTACGCTGTGAGGCAATTGTGGACAAGACAAGACAACTGTAGAAAATAAACTGTGTCCACTTCGCTTTGAAAACTGTCCAAATTTGGGGGTTTTTTTCCTTAATTTTTTTGTCTATTTGTCATATCTTAAACCCAATGTCACTGCAAATCCTAGATGCTTAAAACCCTATTTTTATTGCTTTTCAAAACTGAAGTTAGATGCAACCCTAAAATACACACTAAAGTGACCTACCTTTCAGAGGCGAGCAAACCACCGACTTCAGAGATGCTTCAAATTCCTCATAACCTTTTCTGAAATATTTTACAGTGTGTCACATAAATAAACAGAGGAGGAACCCTTGAGGCCGAATAAATATTATATATATAATAAACAAACAGATAATGTACTGATGTGCACTCATTGAAAGAAGTAGAAAGATAGAAGGACACAGACAACATAAAAATCAAAAGCACTGGCACGGTAACTAAAGCTTAATATTTTTATGTTGTCTAGTGTGCCCTTCTATCTTTCTACTTCTTTCTATGAGTGCCGATCAGTACATTATCTGTTTATTTGTAATATACAGATATAATTGTACAGTATGTCAGCAATTTATTTCTAAATAACCACAACACTAGCTTTGGTAAAGCTGATAAAAGAAGTGACAGCCTGAATGCGATGTTGTGAAAGTATCTCAGCTGATTAAACTGCAGAGAAGCCAGCTGGGAGTCTGCCTAGGTCAAATGTGGAGAGTCCTAAGACAATATTTAGAGGCAGATCTATTTTCTATTATCGAAGAAACATCATAAATATTTGTGGCCATGAAATGACCTGACCCAAAAGTGACATGGAATTGAAGCCACAAGACCACAAAGTGACACGGAAATACAGTTGCATGACTATAAAGTGAAATAACATGAAGCCATATAACCACAATGTGAGATGGACACAAAACCACATGACCATAAAGTAACATGGACAAAAAGCCACATGACCATAAAGTAACATGTATATTAAGCCACATGACCAGAAAATGATAAAGACATGAAGCCAGATGACCAAGAAGTGACATGAAAATGAAGCCATGTGACCATGAAATGATATGGACAAAAAGTCAGGTTACCATGAACTGACATGGACTTATGACCATGAAGTGGTATAGACAGGAAGTCAATGACCATAAGATGACATGGACACAAAACCATGTGACCAAGACATGACATGGGCATGAAGTCATATGACCATCTCATTACACCTAACATAGTACATAAACATTTCATTTCCGCCATCTTGACCCTGGTTACACCATGTAGTATTCCCCTAGTCAGCAGTGGAAAACATTGCAGCCAATTTATACTGTGGAGATGGCACATGTTTTATGACTGAGACAAATGTTCCCAAACATCAGGAAGAAGCATCAGACATTTTCTGATACAAATGGAGAATAGAACAGGACACAATCGACTTTGCAGCCACATGTACACAAAATTTACGATTGGTGAATCAGCCAGGTGTACATGCGGTTAGCACCTGAGACAAGAGATCACGTTCTCCACAAAACTGTGGGCCAAGAGATACACTGGCGCAATCCAAACTTTACTGGTCGCTGACAGATTTACAACAGACAGTGAAGTTCATGCTCGAGACAACACTGCAGATACAGATAATCTATTTCAAGCAAATGAAAGAAGACAAAGAAGAAAAACTGGCTCACATTTTAACTGAAAAGATGTTTGGTAGAAGAGATATAAGAAGACAGCAAGAGAACAATCTTGAAAACCTTTTACCATGGCATAGGCAAAAGCTGAAACTTTCTATTGGTTGAACAATCTTGAAAACTTTTTACCATGGCATAGGCAAAAGCTGATACTTTCTATTGGTTGGAGATCATGAGCTGTGGAGAATCATAAGCTGTGGAGAAGCATGACCAGCCACCCCTCAGAGAAGCATGTGATGATGACAATGAAATACACAAATGTATATAAAACTACATCATCTTTACCTGACAGCATCAAACAAGTCCTGTACGTATTGACTCTGAATACTGTAGACAGATCGGTGAAAAGCCAATTCCTCTTTGAGCACAGCCAGTTGTTTTGATAGCAAGAACTGATGGTGATTGCACGTGTGTATACTTGCTTCAATGATGTGTTTTACTTCCTCTTGCTTGCTCGGGGGCAGAGCTGGTAAAGCTGCAATGACACGCTCCGCTGGGATCTGCTTGATGATTGGTCGCTTCAATACTGGCTGCCATAAGAATTAAAGAATAATACTCCTGAAATATGTTTACAGTATATCAGCAGTTTATTTCAAAATAACCACAACAATAGCTTTAGTAAAGCTGATGATGAAAGAAATGACAGCCTGAATGAGAAAACCTTTCATCATGGCATAGGCAAAAGCTGTTTTTTAATCTGCCATTACCGCCTTTATACACCACTTTTGCTGTGTAGGCAGGTGAGCCTTTGAACCTAAGGATTTATGGCCGCATAGATAGTGCTGTTGCCATGACTGTGCAGGTGAAGATTTTAATTTGCCCCGACAGAAAACATCCCCAGCCTTACCAAGGATTCAAACCCGGGTCTCCCGCATGTTCCGACCGTTTGTGTATTTTTTTTAAAAACATATAATCTTTAGTACACACAAATAAAAAAAGAAACAGTATGCACAAAGAAGTATATCAATTATTACATTTTTCTGAAAATACCAAAAGATATCTCCTCATACCATTGGGGCTTATAATGCTATATTCTATTTTCACAGATCATTCAGCACTCAATGCAGCATCATTAACTTCCCAGGACTACCTGGTATCCATTTTAGGCTAGGTCAAACTGGCAGCAAATGTCTTTTTTTTCAATCTTGAAGTGGGTTTGAATCCAGCCTTTGTGAGTTCTGGGGCCCAAATTTAAAGGGAAATGAGTAGACCCACTGCCCCTAACAAGCACATCATAGATGATAATTAATTAAGGCCTAAGTCAAGATGTCCACACACAACCAGAACATTCCCCCCGAGTTTACAGCCAGTGAATTTTAAAGGTAAGAGGATAAAGGATGATTTTCCAGCCGGTGAACGTGAAGAAGAGAAGAAGAAGAAGAGGAAGACTGCTTTTCTGAACATTTTGTTTGAGCAGAATCTATAGCTTGATCACAAAGCATTTCTTACCCATGGTGCACTCGGACAAAGAAGAGACAAAGCCATCAGGTCATCGCTGACATCTTGTATCACAACACATGCTTTTAACAACATGGTTTCCATTCTATTTTTCTCCGCACAGTTGATGTGCCCGGCAAGTAAGGACAAGGGCTTTACATTACAAAGACATTCATTCACTCCAATCAGTTCTTTGTAGAGCTGGCAAAGCTTTGATTCCAACTGAGCCTATTGAAAAAGATAGGAGAAAATGTAGAAAATCACTGTGTAAAGAACTAGTAATAAGTAATAATAAAATTATATACACTAATTGTCAATAAAAGACAACTTTACATGTCTACGTAGAATTGTCAAAATTTTCTAGTATGATACAGTCTCAAACACTCAACTATTTCAAGTCATAAACCAAGAAACTCTAGACAGTATGATAACCTACAGAAGATGGAAATGGCTTGGCCACGTCAGGAGAATGAATGCTGAGATACCTGCCAAAACAGCTCTAACCTGGACACCAGAAGGAAAGAGAATGAAGGGGTGCCCAAAAACAACATGGAGATGAATGATATAAAGTGAACTAAGAGGGGAAGTCAATACGTAAGTCACAAATGGTAATGGGATGACAAGAAAATGTAGTTGGTTTCTAAAGGTGTCATTAGGTGACAGCAACATCAAACTTTATGTCTCTGTTCATTAGGTGGCGCTAGGTGTTTCATGCACATTTGCAACAGAGAAACAAAATGGCGACTGTACTTACGGAGTATACCCTCAAAGAACAACGTGCTGTTGTGCATTTTTCTGGGGGGAGGGGGGCAAAAAGGCTGCCTGCTAAGGACATTCATAAGGACATGCTTCCTGTTTATGCTGACAACTGTTTATCCCGTAAACAGTACACAGCTGGGTTAAAAAAATTTGTATCAAGGACACTAAAATTGTTCACGAAGTCCGATCTGGTCATCCTGTTGAGATTGCAACAGATGCATCTGTGCAGCGGGTGAAGGAGAAGATTAGCCATGATAGGCGAGTAACGGTTAACTCTGTAGCAGCTGCAATAGGGTGCTCACATAAAACAAAATGCATGATTGATTGAAATTTAAGAAAGTTTGCTCAAGGTGGGTACCCAGACAATAGACGGACAAGCACAAGATGAATCGATTAGGCCTATCCTTGCAGCATCTCTTTTGGTATGCAGATGAAGGAGAAGACATGCTGAATAGGATTATTAATGGGGACGAATCATAAGTGCATCACTACCAGCCTGAATCAAAGTGTGCTTCAATGCAATGGAAACATCCTTCTTCACCTTCAAGGTTATTCCATCAGCAAGGAAGGTTTTGCTGACAGTGTTCTTGGATTGTCAAGGAGTGCTTTGAATTAATTAAAAAAAGGTGACAATGTGAATGCTGATTCATACTGTAAAGCTGTATCAATGCTTCAGGAATGCAATTCGAAGAAAATGTCCAGGCCTGCTGACTAGAGAAATAATGCTCCTTCATGACATTGCCAGACAACATACCACTCAGCTGAGAAAATTATTCTTTTAGGGTGGGAATTTCTGGAACATCCACCTTACAGCCCTGACTGCCCCTAGCGATTTCCACCTTTTTTTTTTGGTCCACTAAAAACCTATCTTGGCGGGAGACATTTCGCGAATATTATGCAGAAAATGAATGTGAAATGAAAATGTGGTATACAAAAAAGAGCATGCAGTTCTATGCAGCAGGTTTGGGAGGACTGATAAAACGATTGGACAAATGCATTAATGTTGGTGGAAATTATGTTGAAAAATGAAGGCACAGTGTATGTGTGAAAAAATAAATAGTTTTCAAGTTGTTATTGTCTTTAGTTTGTGACTTACTTACTTACTGACTTCTCCTCGTAAGTGCTGCATCTCTGACATAGAAAACTGCACTGAAGATTGCACAGAACAGGAAAACATGGAAAGTCCTCTCTGAAGCGTCATGTGCCACTAGGCATGAAGAGAATTGAATACACAGATATACATTTAAGCCTTTCAGTTTAGGAAATGAGAAGTGCAGCAAGCTGATAGATTTTGAGAGTCTGGTCTTTAATAACTTAACACATTCACGATTTAAATAAGCTGAGAGAGAGAAAAAAGGGTATCTATGTGTAAAAAAAAAAAAGAGATTGGAAGTGACAGTAAATGAAGGAGAGAACGAAGTAATAAGACCAGAAGAGCAGCGCAATATGCACATTTAGAGTGTATGCTCAAATCATTAAATCATTAGGTCTTGTATTTGGTGAGCCTAATTTACACAAAAGGAAACAGACATTAGACATATAGATTTTAAAAAAAACAGGTCAAAAGGTAGATACATTTGTTAGTTAGTTAGTTAGTTAGTTAGTTGGGTTATCATCATTGCACTCCGGACATGTCCATAGGTGCTCAGATCCTCCCCTCAGTATGAATCCCAACGTCCGATGGCTAATAGTACCAGTTCTATGTTGATTAACAAGTCTTCTGACGTGTCCGGTGTGCGTCTCGTTTTTTGCTGTGCCGATCTTAATTCCCAAGTCTGCCATCCTGGCGAGTGATGTGGATTCACTGCCACCAAAGTCCTCTATCCTTCCCATTTCTCTGAGGGCATTGATAATATCAGCATGATCCATAGGCCGACCGTCGGTAGTGATAGCGGATCCAGCCAACCTGTCAGCTCTTTCATTTCCATCGACGCCTGCGTGTCCCGGAACAAAAATAAAGGTGACTCCTCGCACAGTGGACTTCTGAATTGATTCAAGCCATTGTCTTCGCACCGAACCTGCCTGAACCCTCCGGATCATACTCATTGAATCGGTAGATACATTTTATAATGGGAAAGAAAAAGACAAATTTAAGTGTCTTCAAACAATGTTAAAAAGCTGATCAGAGATTCAGATATAGTCAGGCAAGCAGACAGACAAGCAGGCAGGCAGACAAAATAATCTCTTATAAATTAAAAACAAAAACAAAACTCTTACTACATGTCTTAAATTGATGTAATTCATTCTCTGTAGAGAAATATCCAGAACAGTCAATGGTTCCCCATTCTTATACTTTCCGCCAAGAAATTGATTCAAGAAAAGTACATCCTTCCCAATTGCATCTTTCTCTGAACCCTGGGGAAATTGTCAAGAATCAAAACTACTGTTTGATGGCATATCAGCTGTTCGGGTTACATTATTTTATTATAATAATGGCAGTAAGCTGGTATGTATGTAAGTGATGGTTTGCCTAGTAATCATTAAAGCCTAAAGACCATTTACTGATTATTACATGTTTCTCCCGTGAACTCTAATAGTCAGTTTAACAGTTTCTCATATTGAACTCCCACAGTTCAATAGTTCTCAATACTAACTCTCATAGTTCAATTCTTCTTCTTCTTTTTCTTTCGTTCGCTTGAAATAAATTATCTATATCTGCAATGTTGTCACTAGTATAAACTTCAGTGTCTTTTGTAATTCGCTTAGCATGCCGTAAAGTTTGACTTGCACCAATGTTTCTCTTGGCCAAAAGTTTTGCCATGTGCACATAGTTCAATAGTTAGTTCTCAATGTCAACTCTTACTGAAAACTCTAACAGTTCAAAGTTGTCACTCAACTAGTTCAATCAAGTTTGTAATTGTGAAATCACAAAGTTCAACAGTCACAGTCTCTCATTCTGAACATAAATGGTGAAATAAAATTTCTAAAATTTCATAATTCAGTGACAACAAGAAACAGTTTTATGTAAAAGTTACAATCTCATTACATTCATTACATATCTATCTATTGTCTTCTTCACTTTTACCGGGTTGCAGCCCAGTGTCGTGGTTTAAAATATTTGTTTTGTGCCTCTCGCGTAATTTGAGTGACAGTTTTCTGGATCTTCTGGCCGTATTCAGCTACTCCATCTATCCATTTTTTCCTGGGTCTTCCTCTGGCCTTTCTTCCCGATGTTCTACTGTAAAAGGCCTTATAGGCAATCTGATCCGGTTGCATTCTTACTAAATGGCCAAACCACTTCATTCTCTGTATTTCAATATGTTTCATGCATGCTCTTGTTCCAACTTTGTCTCTAATGCTGAATTTGTGATCTGTCTCTTCGTGTATTGTTGGTGACTCTTCGGAGACATCGCATTTCACGCGTAGTTATTTTTTGCATATGTGATTTGTTCATTGTCCACGTTTGGCACTGATAACATAACGTAGGGATGATATACTGCTGTAAAAAGGTAAAGTCAGGAGATGTGAATCAGCGTCATTGCACAAGGTTATAAACCAAAAGATTAGAGACTGTCCGCCTGTGTCACCATCCACACATCTAGCCTCGTATGCCCGATGCGCCACAGGCAGGTAAATGGATCTTTACTCTACTTTACAACATTTAGAAACATCAGCACATGGTACATAGTTTTACCTCTAATGCTTTGAAAAGTTTAATTCGTGATGATTCTACAACTTCAGTCATGGAAGTTAAGTCGCTGCGAGCAATGGGCACTGCTGGTCCCTTCACTTCTGCCGCTATATAAGATCTTAATTTGAAACAAAATAAATTCAATGTTAATGTATTTGTGACAAACCAGAGAAATGGTGTGTAGTGTGCTAGTAAAGTTGTTCACTCCCCAGACAGCACACGAACAAGTGTCCAGGATACAATTCACACTTGCGCACAAGAACTGTCAGGAAAACTCAACAACCTGTTGCCGCCATATATGCACATTTGTTGTCACGTACACACAGGGTATTCACAAACTCTCACACAGAATAATCCAAGCAAAGTAAGCATATACATCACTAGTTGATCCTGAGATGAATGTTCCACTCTTCGCTCACTCCGCTCTCACGGACTGCTAGAGCTACTGCCACTACACCTGAGCTGATTGCTACAGTTTCTAGGTCTACAGAGCCCCTCCCTTCAGGTCTCGCTGTACGGATGAACAGGATATATCTGCTACTAAATCTGACCTTCGCTGTTTTATGCGGAGCAGACACTGTCACATCGGCTGACTGGAAACTTCACAATACTTTATATCCTGCATGTGCACACAGCACATTAGCCTGGTAAAAGGAACCCTGACGACCGGCAGGACTCCTGGCTCTGCTGAATCCCCTTTAACTCACAGCTATCCCCAACATTTCTGCTGTCTTGTTTCACTAGTGTTCCTACCACTTCACATGTGTCTCCACCCAAGACAGCATCTTCTTAAAGTAGTCCAGCTCTCTTGGCCTAGCTCTGCCAAATGGACTTCTCATCCTTTGACCGCCCTCTAGACCAGTCTCTCGCGAGTGCTTTCCCTCGAACGTTCCCAACTCATTTATTTGAGTTCTCAATTGTCTACTGCTCTCTCAACGGAACTCAACCGCAGTATATACACTTGCCTGTCCCTTGTGAGCTGGCCCGTGTACACGAGACACACGCTGTCATGCACCCCATAACTTTCTGTGCGACAGCAGCTATCCACGTACTACTTATGATAATTAGCCCCCAATGGACTAATAACTTCGTGAATCCAGTGGACCATCCCGCCCTAAATCAACACCCACTTACCACAATACTGACTCAAGCCGACTGACTTCTCGTGGTTTAAGTCAACACTGTACCAAATATTGACTCAGGTCACCGGACATTCCCGTGGACTCCCGAAAACACAATTCACACAACATTGTCCCTAACAATGTTACAACCCTTCCAAATCCACACCAATCAGCACGCAACATGGTGGTCAATATGTTTATGATTAGGCATCATGGCACAACTGATGTAGTCAGTATCAAATCACATCCAAGATCCTGTGTGAGTTTCACAGCCCTATCTGGGGGCAGGGGTGGAGTGGGGAGCCCTGGCACGCACGTGCACACACACACACACACACACACAAAGAAAATAGACCCACTGCCCCTTATGCATATCTTAACAAGTGACTAATTAAAGACTTGCTGAAATAAGATGTGTTGGCCAAAAGGAGCAGATACTGTAGCCTAGCTGTAAACCACAACACAGTGTTTGAATTGCCTTTTTAACCCTATTGCCCAGAGAAGCTCCAAAACTGAACCCCCACCACCACCACTGGAGCCTGTAACAGTAAATGTCTACTGTAACAACTTGTCTACAGTCACCTGTTTATGAGACAGATAGTTAATGGCTGTGTTTACGCCTGCAAAGTGTTTATGAGGTCAGGATGAGAACAAATTAACCAAACATTTTATTTAAGTGGGTTTTTCCATCAAACTAAATAGGTTTTTAAAAGCCAGTTTACACCAAATTTTCCCTTAAGACTCAGTGATAGAGGTGATGGGGACACAGCATGAAGCATGAAATAAAAATATTTCTAAGCCCCAGGGAAGTATTCCATTTAATGTTTCATTCCATTCATGTTTACTGATTACTCCTTGGTATAAATTAGACATAAACACAAACCTGCACCAAGACTCTAATGAACATGTGAGATGGCACACTATAAACTGCCATGATTGTCAGTAAACTGGGTAAGGAGGTATAGTCTTGTCACATGACCACAGCATTTGTTGCTCAGTATCTACTCAAATCTACTTCCAACATTGAAGTGACTTGCAACAGCTACTACAACTACAGAGAAAATAATCTGTGAGAATACCGCAGTCTATCTGCTAGCCAAGCCATTGTGTTCTCCACCTCGAGCACAGCCTCCTGTCGACAACTGAGAGCTTCATTCAATATGGCAATCTGTAATAATACAAATTGTTTACAAACTTTAATGTTTTATAACCAATTTAAACCAAAACAAATTCTTAAACAGAATCTGTGAGTACATTTGTTTGCCATTTAATTTCAATACAAAGTATAATATTCATTTGGATAAGTTTCAATGCTATTTCTCATTCCGCTGTTACATATTTACCCACATTTAAATCTGCAGCAGAAAAAAATATTCAGACTTATGCTTTATTACTAGGGCTGTACCGAATAGTGATTTTCACTATTCGGCCGAATACGAATAGTTGGACCAACTATTTGGCCGAATACGAATACGAATAGTTAATCATCATCAGCAGGCGCTTTGCCGACTGGCATGGGTGATTATGCCTCGCCACAATCTGCGATCTTCTGCAGTATGTATTATTTCGTGTGCTGACACACCTCCATGCCATGCAACAAGACTATCAAGAATCTTCTCTCGTTGTCTTCCTCGATCCCTCATTCCATAGATCTTTCCAGTGGTCACAACATGTTCTATTTTCCCTCCTCTCATAACATGGCCGAAAACTGATGACTGTCTCCTTCTGATGTCTGTGAGTAGTTGTCTTCGGGCTCCCGCCTCTTTCAAAACCAGGACACAGCCATATCTCAAAACTGGATGTATGTAGAAAGCAAGAATTCTTTTTCTAACCTTCAATGACACAGATATATTGCATAAGATGTTCTTCATTTTTAAAAAGGCAGTTTTTGCCTGTCTTATTCAGTTTTTTATTTCAGTAATGCATCTTTTATCTGATGTTATCCACGTGCCTAGATACTTAAATTTCTGTACTTGTTCTAAAATAAAACCTTTGACTTTTATGACACATATAGGAATAATTCTTTTCTTGGATACCACCATTACTTCTGTCTTCCCACTATTCAAACTGAGGCCCATTCTTCCACTTTGTAATAGTGTCTGAAATTTTACTTCACAAAATGTAGTAGAGAATAGTAAACGTTTAAAAACATTTCACGTTTTGCATCCTTCAGTGAGTCAGTCTGTGGTAACTAATACCTAGGAATGAAAGTATTCTTAGTTTTATATTAAGTAACTAAACCTGTAAATTGTCACTGACAGCTTAATTAATCCCCCAAAAACATTGTTCTATGTTGTCAACATTAAGGCAGCTTCGTGTCTCACTGAAGGTATTTCCAGCTGTACTTAAACAGCTCTCTTGGTACGCTCGTAGGTGGTGCACACAGATAACGCTTGACAGTATGAACCAAGGTGGAAAATCTTGATATGTTTATTTACCACCAGTCCAGAAATGGGTGTAAGGTAACCACTATTCGTATTCGGCCCGACCACAACTATTCGGCCGAATACCGAATAGTTATTAGGTCCACTATTCGGTCCCGAAGCGAATACGAAGCAAATATTCGGTACAGCCCTATTTATTACAGGTGATAATGCCAACAATAGAATTGCTTGGCTATTCATAAATTATTTGTGTTTAAATATGAGACTGAAACAGTAGTTACAATTCAGCAAACTTTATGTAGAGGAAATTAAAAACACATCAAGTATTTAAAAATAAATCTAAACTTTCACAAATGAACATACCTGTCTCTCTAGCTGAATTAACTGAAATTTCAAAAGGTTGACCCGTCTTTCATCAAACTTTTCATGTGAGCTTTCACTGAACAGCTGCTTCAGAGCCATTCTATAGAAACCAGATACATTTCTTCAATTTAATCAGATATGTACCTTAGCTTTATTAACAATAAACTAATACGAATGAGATTTTTTAAGAAAAAAAAGGCAATGTTAATAGTGGCAACATTTCCTATGTGATTACTGTACTTGTATACAATCTTTCACTTGGTTTAATATACTTAATTTGCAGCACTTAATTTAAATATGATGAAAAAGTAATATATCTACTGGCTACCTTTAAAGTTCAAGGAACAGATTGATTATCCCACGGCAGTAAGCAGTGTGCTACCCAATCTCCTCTTTTCTGTGGTGATTTGTTCTTCTGCTTCGTTCTTCGCATTCACTGGCTTTGAATTTAGGCGGGAAGTTCTTGTTGTTTGTCCACTTCTGGACTCTAGTCCTGTCCCAGAACATGAGTGTTGCATGTACATCTGTTTTACAAATCTGACTCGTTTGTAAGCAGATTGTTAGTTCCTTGCCCCTCAGGCAGATGCACTAAAACTTTGAAGGAAGCTCCCAGTAAGTCCACTCTTACGCCACGTGTTCAGATAGTGAGTGGGTCTACTCTTTTTTGTTTTTTCTTTACAATGGGCTCGGAATACATATAGATTTTTTCAAAAGCTGGCTCAGTATTCACTATTTTAATGAAAATGTTAATGTATAATGATTAATTAAGAATCAACATCACAGCACTTGGGACATTCCCACAAGCGCTCCATTCCCATCTTCAGCAGCAAGCACAGAGTTCCAGATCCAGTGGTACCAACTGCAGTCTGATTGTATTTCCGTCTCACCTTTTAGCTGAGTGCTGATCACTGACTAGAACTCCGTGTCACTCCTTCCAGTACCATTCTCTTTACACCATGATAACCCATCCGTGCTTATGTCCAAAGGGCCCTTACAACATCTAGCTTGTCATGCATCAATTCACCACTAAGTTGTGCAGAAACAGCCTGTCTATCCTGGGGAAAATATCCAAAGGACACTAACTACCCAGGACCTCTGAAGTGATGGTTGTCACTCTTCATCAAGCATACCTGTCCCCACCTTTCTCAACATGCTTTGTGAGTTGGTTACAATTATGACATGTGTGTACAGCTGACTGTACAGCAAAGGCTGCAGTGACTGCCTCCACCTACATTTTAACTAGATGTTGTGATATCATATGTCAGGCTTTGTTGCGCTAGGTGATGTCCACTTTTGCTATGAACTTCTTCTGCCTCTCAATACAGAGTCATCTGTATAGATTACCACATTACCTGGACAAGAATTGTCATGAATCATTTGTCAAACTTCTAATTGTGCAACACCGCTGGCAGTCCCTGCACTCACAGCCCAGGGCAATCAGAACCCTACACAATCTGCCTTTTGCTGGGACATTCTGACCCATGCCTCTCCTCATCCAATGTAATCAAGCCTACATGCATATCTAAATGTGTCTTCAGCTAGCGCCATCCAAGACCTTTTCAGTCTGTGACCCGTAGCTCTGTCTAGGGCTTCATGCAGGAGGGATTTTTATCTGCAGCTCAACTGAGGTATGACTTGGCTTGCAGAACTTTGAGCCTATCTGTAACAGTCGGCAGTGCAAGTATATATTGTAAACATACTACCGGGGTATCTCTTGTTCATCCCAGAATTACCCTTCTGGCTTCATTCTGTATGTGTTCCAGTTTCCTCAGCTGACACTTTGATATGGTAAGCGTCACCGACAGGACCAAATGCTGGAACACTGGGAACGACATTTTTTGTTAAATATCCACTGCTGCCATAACCTTAAGTGCATGAGTCCTTTTTTACATTTTACTGCAACTGCCTCCATGTGATTCCTAAAAGTAATACCCAGGTACCTGCCTTTGCTTTCTCTTTTTATGTTTCTATCATTAACTGTGAGTCCTGGAACATAAGCTCTTACATTTCATTTGTCCACAAAGCCCATAAAACAGCTGCCTTTTCTGGGTTCATGACAGCAGCCATCTCTGCACACCAGTCAGTCATTTTGTCTACAGTTGCATGTAGCTCTTGGGCTGTCCGTTGCCTGTCACTCCCATGCCTACATGCAAGAATATCACCTGCAAATGTCAATATCCTTCCAACCCCTGGTGCTTCAAGTTATGCAGTCCTGCTTGTATACATATTGAAGAGCACTGTTGATATTGCAGAACCCTGGGGTAATCCCTGGGTGATATTGTATGCTACCCAGGCGGAGGGTGACCTTACATGAATGTAGGACAGCTGCTATCCAGTCCACCAGCCAGGGACATGCTCTTATCTCCATGAGCGCAAAAAGAAAAATATCATATCTGACTCCGTTGTAGGCATCCTTAAGACCAAGAGTCGCCACCACCATCTCCCGTCTATTCTGGAACTCCTCATAAACATCAAAGGCAAATGTGGCCGCATTTGACCAGATATCTTTCCCTGGCTGGTAACAGCTCAGACCTCTTAGCAAGAGCTCTTTTTTTCTAAAAAAAAAAAAAAAAGCCTGCAATTTAACAGCAATAATCTTCGCAAACGCTTTGCCAAAAGTATTTTGAAGAGTGAAAATCCTGAAACCATGGAGTCTTGAATGATTTTGACAATGTTAATCAGATTATCTATTTATTCCTTTCTACTGTATTTGCCATAATCACAACCCAAAAGGTAAAAACAGGACAATATTTCAAAATTTGATATACATCATAAACGTCTCAAATAAACTGTTATACAATATATAAAATAGCAAAAATATAATCTGACTACTTGATGAACAATTTATATCCCAACTGTAACCCCAGGTTTGAAGAGGATATTTTTGTGAAACTACAACTGCTACTACTCAATATTCATCCAAAATAACTAGTTCAATATATTTACATATAATGCAAGTTAACTTAATCCACTTTTGTTAATCTGAAGCAGCATTTTTGGTGAAAATTAAACTTACCTTGATTCATGAAGCTCACGTCTTAGCTGCAAATTTTCCTCCTGCATCGTCTGAAACAGTAATAGAAACATATGTGCTTGTAATTTACCACTTAGAAATTGGTATTATCAACTGGTATAAAGGTAATCCAAGGACACAAACTGACAAAGGTGTGTTATGTATTCACATAGATTATGAGATAAATGAGATGAGTGATTTACATCCTTTATTGTTGGTTTTGTTTCCTAAAAATTTTACAGATACAAAAATTACTACAATATATCCACTGCTACCATTACTGAAGTGGTTAACCACAAAGAACACGTAATAAATATAAAACTTTAAATGTATCCATTTTCCCATAACCTTGGTTACAAATAAAAACTGTCAAGGTTACATTTAGTTTCCTTTCCAATTTCAAATAAAATTACATTTAAAGCACCTCTTGCATATGGATCTCTATTACAACTAAATGATGAAGAAATTACCAAAATATTTGTCAAGAAGTTTCTTTTAACTGAGTCCCCACAGGATTATTCTTTTAAAATACAACTAAACATTACAATTACCATTTACAGTTTGAATATAGTCCACTAAGAAAAGGTGTTAAAACAGTTTTTCTCAACACTTGGTCTTTGAAGGTTCAGATGGCTTTGACAAAACCTGGAAGACGAAAGAGGCCCTAAGGACATCCTTTATGTTGAATTACACAAAGGCAGAAGAACTCAGGAAGCCGCCAGAGCCTAGCAGGCTAGACTCTTGCCTGCCAGCCCAATGGTCTAGGGTTCAAATCTGCATCAAGGCAGATTGTTTTCAAAATGTACATTGGCTCAACAGCCAACCCAGCCTAAAATGGATACCAGGCAATGTCCTGAGAAGTAAAGGCAGCCGATGTGATATTGACAACATCAGTATGCGTAAAGCAAAAATGTGAAAAGGGTCCTTTACTTTACTACTTTTACAGAAGATCTCAGGGTCAAGAATTTATATTTCAATATAAAATATATTTGCAAGCAGGACATCAATATTACTTGTATTGAGATAGGCTGATTCCTGGGAACAGGATGTGATGGATGGTGTTGCGTGGAAGCAACAAAAGGCAAGGCAGAGAGTGTTGGACAATTCGCTGGAGAAAAACATATGTAACAGAAATGGCAAATATACCATAATTGGACCTACAACTAATGTCTCACAGACTATAAGAAGACTGTAAAATTAGCATAGAAAACTTGTTATTGTATAAATGTTGACTTCTTACATCAAAACTGTACAACGTATGGTATGAGAATAAACTCTGTGAAAACTGAGGTAACGAAAATAGGCAGAAAACATAATAACATGAAGGTTCAAGTTAAAGGTACTACAGTCAAACAAGTATAAGCTTTCAAATATCTATGAAGCGTATTTACGGAGGATCGCAGACTAGACAGAAAGATAGAAGCCAGAGTACATTTGGCAAATGCTGTCACCTACCAGTTGGCCCCACTGCTTAGACACCCAGATATCCCTTCCAGCAAAACACAAATAGTTAATAGCATTTTCGTCCCCATTTTATGCTATCAGTGCCAAACATGGGCGATGAATAGGGCACTAGAACAGAAAAAAACTACATATAAAATGTGCTGTCTCTAACAAAACAAGAAGGTAAAGGGTTGTGAATACCAGCATTAGAGAGAAAGTTTGAATAAGACCATGTCTGGATTATATTGACAAAGTATGAAATAGTTCGGCCATCTAGTGAGAAAGCAGGCAGACCAAACTGGACATGACACTTTTTACAGCACAACATCTGGGAGGAAGGCAAGGGAAAATAAGAAAAAGATGAATAAATGGTGTGGCTGAATCGTGCAAAAAGATGAACTAATCCATCATCCAAACCATCTGTGAAGCACAAGACAAATACAGTAAACCACGACACTGGGCTATAACCTGGTATCAGTGAGATGAAAAAAGACGATGATTGTTTACACATCTACTGCCTCACAAATCCTGCTACATATATATAGATGACAGAGAATATCCTACTTTTAGTTCCCTCTCCAGTTTACAAGTGGCTGCATTGTTCACAGCAGTCACGGCCTCTGAACCCACATCATAAGCGACTTGCTGAAGTGGGTTTAATGTCCTTGGGCGATTCAGGGCCCCTTGAACTCCTAGCCTTCCACTCATAAGGAACTGAAATGTATAATTATAACGTTAGAAATGTGTTGCATTAAAAGGAGTGATTGAGCCAATGTACATTTTGAAAACAATCTGCCTTGATGCAGATTTGAACCCTAGACCATTGGGCTGGCAGGCAAGAGTCTAGCCTGCTAGGCTCTGGCGGCTTCCTGAGTTCTTCTGCCTTTGTGTAATTCAACATAAAGGATGTCCTTAGTGATTGATAAACTTTTGTAGTTATTACACAACCACAGGACCTGTGGCAAAGCATTTGTTAGCACACCTGCATGCTGGTCTGATTGTCACTGTTGAAATTCTCTAACCAAGCAGATTTTGTAAACATTTTCCTGGGTTTCTGGCAGATGCAAAATAAAATGGGTGCAAACAATGTTCCATGAAATGCAAGCAACCGGCGTGATACCAACCTCAACACCCATCAAGTGCCACTGATCAATAAAAACAGATATTACACAACTGACATTCCTGCACATATTGTATAAATCTCATTATTATTTTCCTATAACAGTTTAAAAGATCAGGGGATAACATCCAGCACACTATTTAGTGTGTTGAAAGTTTTCATTTGGTTGCCAATTATCATGGCTGCTTTCTGCTGTCATTATATTAATTATTTTTATTAGCAGTGAAACATAAATCAAAAATAGAATAAGAATGGCTTAAAACTTTCTTCAATAAGATATGAAAATCACTGACAGATAGAGAGATAAACAACACATTAAAAATGAGAACTGTCAAATGTTATGTATATTCAATCCTACTGTATGATACACAAACTTGGACATTAAACAGGCAACTATAAAATTTAACTGAATCAATGCAAATGTGGATATACAGAAGAATAGTTTATTTTTCATGGAAACAAAAACAATCAAATATAGAGCTCCTTGAGAGACTGCAAATAAAAAATTTTTAACAAAAAACAGAGGTAGAGCATGTTAGAGATTCCTTGTAGCCAACCTTTAGAGTGGAGATGGCACCTAACTGACTAGCTGATTTATTATTATTATCATCACAACTTTGCCATCCTAGGATATACTTTACAGTAAGCTGTGAGATAGTTTTAAATTATCAATATCTTACTTTACTTTTACTTTTTCCTTCCACGTATGCCGCTAAGCGTTGTGGGGAGATGCAAGTTCCTGTCATAAGCAAGGCGGGCAGCATCTGATGTTCTGAGGCCATGCTTTTGGCAGGTTTCGGAGACCCCGTCAATCCACCGTTTCCTTGGTCTTCCTCTTGCCCTATATCCTGAGCTTCTTTGGTTGAAAATTTGTGATGTTTATTTGATCATTTTTCATCCTGGTTAGATGTCCAAACCATTTCATTCTTTGATGTTCTATGTAGTCTAAACATGGTGTAGTTTTGACAGTGTTTTCTAATGTCTATATTCTTTATCCTGTCTAGTCTGGTCTTATTCGCTGCTTTTCTTAGACATTTCATTTCACAGGCTTCTATTTTTCTTTCATGGGTCTTGTTGATTGTCCATGTCTGGCACTGGTAGCAGAGTGTTGGAATGAAGATGGTGTTTATCAATTGTCTTTTGGTCTTCATGGTTATATCTGGATGTTTAAGCAGAGGTGATAGTTGGTATGTGACAGCATTTGCTTTCTGTATTCTTGTTTCTATCTCTCTGTCCATTCTTCCATCCTCTGTAAATATACTGCCCAAGTATTTGAACTCTTTGGTTTGCTTGATTTTGGCACTTCCAACATTTATATTCAGTGGCCTGTGTGTTCTGCTGATCTTCATAACTTCTGTTTTTTCTGTACTGATTCTCATATTATGTTGTAAACAGCTGTTGTTGAGAGTAGTCAGATGTTCCTGTAGATCATATTCATTTTGATACAGTATGCTTTGATCATCAGCAAAAAGTAATTCGTTTATAGCATACACGTCTGGGTTTGCTTCTACAGTGATCTTATCCATGTATGTTATGAAAAGTAAACAGTTTCTATACTCTGCTGCAATTTAATTAGACTTGTGCACCATACATAATATTATGCTCAACAAGTTTGATTGTTGAATTAAGAATTGACATCACAGCACTTGGGACACTCCCATAAATGCTCAGTCCCAATCTTCAGCAGCAAGCAAAGAGTTCCAATTCTGATGGTACCAGTAACCATCTGATTGTATATCTGTCTCATCCATTTCCCTGAGTGTTGAGCGTCGGCCAGATTCCCTGGTAACTCCTCGCAGCGCCATTCTCCTCAGACCATAATGATCTATCTGCGCCTCCACACTGTTAACACGTTCCCAAAGGGCCCTCACAATATAAAACTTATCATACATCAATTCACCACCAAATGGTGCAGAGCCAGCAAGTCTATCTGACGACTCATTTCCCAACACACCTGGAGAAAATATCCAAAGGATGCTAACTACCTGAGACCTCTGAAATGATGCTTGCTACTCTCAACATGCTCTGTGAGTCAGTTACAATCACGGCATGTGTATACAGTTGATTCTCAAGCCAGCAGAAGGCAGCAGAGATAGCCTCCACCTCCATTCTTAAACTAGACGTTGTGGTATCATATGCAAGGTGATGATGCACTTGGCGACGTACATTTGCCTTTGCTATGAAACCCCATGCACTTCGCCTGCCCCGCAACACAGAGCTCAACAAGTTTGGTGGTTCAGTTTTTAAAAAAATATATGTTACGTTTTGTGATGTTGTTGTAACTATTATTGCCGGGGTTGGCTGTTCTTAATCTTAAATTCAGCTGAGGCGCCTGAGGCTCTTTCTTACTTGAACTCAGTTCATTTAGTGACAATTATAGATACGTCGTTATGCCTTAATTTGTATATTCTGGAAAACTATAGTTAAGGAACTTGATAGGTCCCATGATTGAGCTGTGTGACAGGTAAATTATGTAAAACTCCATCACAGTCAGTTCAGTCACAAACTTTTTCATTTTTATCGGCTCTGTCCCAATCTGCAGCAGCCAGTTCAGCCTTAAGTATCATTGAATGTAAAGAGGTCTTCTTCTTCTTCTTTTGTCAAAATCTGCTTGTGCCGCTAGGCGTCGCAGTCTATCAGATGATCGGCAACCGAGCCAGGGCGCGCTCAGTCGCTTCATATGCCGTGATGTTATGAAGTCTCAAGTTGTCCGTGACTCCTTCAATCCATCTTCTTCTTGGTCTTCCCCTGCCTCTTGGTGTTTCGATTTTCATGTTGTATGCTCTTGATGCTGGCATCGTTGGTACGGTTGGTTCCATTCTCATTAGGGTGACCGTCCAAACCATTTCATTCTTTGCTTCTCAATAAATTTAACGATGGGTATGGGTATGTAAAGAGGTAACTTTTTTAAAACGTGCACAACATTGTTCTTGTAGTACCTGCTAACTCTAAGCTACTGAGCCTCAGGCGAAAATTAGAAATATAGAAGTAGAAGTAAGTGGAATAACATTAACAGAACACAGGACGGAAGATTATATTTTGGGCAAGTTGAAACTTCCGCTTTCTTTATTGAAGCCGTTGCTCGGCACCTACAGTAAGTAACCGTACTATAACCGTAAATAACCGAAGGAATACACTATGCCTGAGCAAAGGGACGAATTTTCCTTCTGAGATACCTGGTAGTTTACATATTTTAGGTATTTTCTGCAGGTATGATAGTACATCTTGTCCTCCCTTTGTGGAATGGAATGTTTCTTATTTGAAGCCCTACTCTGGCTCCTGCCAGGGGCCGCTATATAGGCAGGCCATTAATTATTAATATGGTCTAATGGCTGAACGCGGTTTCTGGGACCTCTCCACGGGTGATCCTCATCCACATGGTGGCACTTTGTGTCATCAGATGTTTATCGCTTGTATGATGTCCTGGTGGGGTAAAAGAAGATAGATAGAGAGATAGGTATGATAGGCAATGGACAGGCAGAAATATTTACTGGCTCTGCACCATTTGGTAGTAAATTGATGCATGACAAGATAGATGTAGTCCTATGGGAACGATGGAACTGTGCGGAAGCACACATATTGATCATCACGGTACCCCAAAAAAAAAAAAAACGTGGACCCACATTCAACACTCAGAGGTGAGGTTGGACGGTTGTGCAGTTAAACTACTTCTGGTGCCCTCGTAATAGGAACTTTTTATTGGCTGCTGAATTTGGGTGCGGATGTCTTATAACCATTTGCGCGTTTTCTAGACAGGAAGTGATTAGACCCACTAACCCTTTAAAAGCATGTCGTGAAAGGCGCTAATAGGCACTAGCTGTAAATCACAACACAGAGAGCCAACCGGCCTTTTAAGGGCAAATGCAGAAGTTCCCCCCTGAAAATGTTTTTTTTTATTTTTTTGTTTAGGCACACACTCTTAAATATATTGCAGGGCCTCCCAAAGCCCCTTGGGATATTACAAGACCCCCACATCCTTCCCCAAACATATCAAAATGTGGTTCAAAGGAGGAGGACAACAGATTCTAAAAGGGAAACAAACATTATTGAGATACACTTTGGTCAGAATTTTTTCTTAATCTGTAATGAAATGCCAGGGTTATCATATTAATTATATTTTGTATATTTTACAATTGAAACCTCCTCGCACTCCCGAGTCTAGGGTTTGATAAATCATTCAATACCAGAACATCCAACATCAGAATAGAAATGGGGATCGTAGCCACTGTATGGCCATGGGAAGGGCGTAGTAGAGCCCGACATATTATATTTGTCATTATATATGTCGAACGTCGGCTCTGTGGCTAAGTCGATGCGAACGCTTCGCTTCGTAATGCCGGGATGCCAGGTTCGATCCCATCTGCGGGTACTGCGCCTTGCGTTGGTTTCGACAGCGGTATCAAGAAAGCCGACCGTCCAGGAGGCAATGGCAAACTACTGGACGTATATTGCCTAGAGAAACCACACAACAGCCAGGAGCTGTTAAGGTTGGTTCAGCAATGTCCTGTAAAGGATACGCAGCTAACTTTTATATGTCGAAGTCAACAGTGGCATGGTTGAATGTTTAATGTTTCATAAGGAATCGACATCACAGCACTCGGGACATACTCATAAGCGTCCCGTCCCCTCTTTAGCAGCAAGCGCAGTGTTCCAATTCCGATTATGTCAAGAATGGTTTGATTATATATCTGTTTCACCCTTCTCTTGAGCGTTGATCGTCGACCAGTTCTCCTGGTCACCCTTCATATCGCCATTCTCCTCAGACCTTGATGATTCACCTGTGCCTCCGCACTGTTCACTCGCACCCCAAGGGCCCTTACAACATCTATTTTCCACTAAGCTGTGCAGAAGCATCAGTATATTTGCCTGTCATTTCCTGATACACAGGCATGACCTGGAGAAAATATCCAAAGGACGCTAACTACCCGGGACCTCTGAAGCGATTCTTGCCACTCTTCAAGGAGCAACCGATCTCTACCTTTCTCAACATGCTCTGTGAGACGGTTACAGTTAAGACGTGTGTACAGCTGATTCTCAAAAGCCTGCGCTGATTGCATCCACCTCCATTCTCAAACTAGATGTTGTGGTGTCATATGCTCGGCTTTGCTGCACTAAGCGACGTCTATTCACTTTTGCTAAGAACCCCCATTAGCTTCGTCTGCCTGTTGAAACAGAGCCACCTGGGTGAGAACTGTCATAAATCATTTGTTGAACTTTAAATGAGTGAGAGTAGCGGCAGAATTGTGTAAATCCTTTTCAGTCTGCATAAAACTGGACAGTGAATGTAGATAACAAAATCCTTGATTGATTGTCGTTCAACCCCACCAGAATCGTACATCGAGTGATAAAGATCGGGTAACACAAAGTGTCACGATTCGGTTTAGAATCACCAGGGCGCAAATCCCAGAAACCAAGTTTAATCCGTAGGTTGTATTCAGGGTCCCGACATTAGCCGGGATAGGGCCTTAAAATCATTAATGTTTTAAACTGATTCGATGAACATGCTTAAAAAGATCAAGAGTGTATGGGTTCGAAGACAATGATTGGAGTCTCTGACATGAATCAGTTTAATTTTTGGGCCTAGACACTTTGGGGTAAGAGGGAATGAACCAACGGATTAGCTTACTGACAGGGTCATTGTTTACACTTGAGAAGCAATGGAACGAATAGATGTTCTTAATGTTATCAATGAGGCAGCTTGAACAGATGATTTAGGAGAAGTGGGTGAATCAGACACCCTGACAAGACTACAAGAAAATGTCAAAAGTGATGTTGCCAGACATGAAAACTATTTAGGTAGCCAACGAAGAAGATAAACCAACACAAAGCTGGTGTTATAAATCACCAGACGCTGGGGGAAGGTACCGAAGACGGGTTTTAAGCGCTTATGAGATTGTCCGATGTGTAGTGAGGATGATAGGCCGATTAACAGGCCAACTAACATGTTGAATTTGTAACAGTCTCGCAGTGTGTGCTTTTGAAAATAGCAAATGGTATCCGACGCATAGTGAGGCTGGCATCGCTTAATAAGACTCAGATCTGGGATTAATCATGGATTCTCGGTCAAGGACATTAAGATATAGTGGGGAATGATTGTCTGCTGGCGCTTTCCTTTATAACAAAGGGAAGCGTGGTAAAGGCTCTCTGTGTTAAAGATGACAGTGCAACAGAGCACACAAAGTATTCATATTTGGAGAGACGGATTCAACTGGAAGTTATCAGAGGCATTTTCATGAAGATCGAAATTAGGCAGACCCGTTTATTTGTCTTTCGTGATTGTTTATCTGACTAAATGGGGTGTTGAGCAGTGTCTCGTGTTTAGCTAAGTCAAGTCTTGATTCAATCAATCAATCAATCAAACTAAAATAGCAAAGCTCCCTTAAATCCTCACAGGTGAATTATATTAAATAGTTTCGAATGTAAAGGGTTTAAGTTATTTATTCCATTCCATATTAACACAGTATAATAGATAAATAATTTTTAATATATTTTATTTTTAAGATGATCGCAAATAATCTGTTTAAAATGTCTTGGCTTAAGTTAAGGGTTGTTCGAAACTGAGGAATGACGTCTGCGATAGGTTACTGGGTCATGTTGTTATTTTGGAGAGAAGTTTTGACAGGAAGTTCCTGGGGCAATCTTGCGTAGACTTATTTTTACCTGGCAGGAGTAAGAAAGTGACGTGTAGATATTTGCTTGGTTATCCCAACGGTTGATTATATGTTCACTTACTATGTAAAGGCAATGCTAAAGCTTCTGTAATAGTTTGAGAGATGCGATAGCATCGATAATTTCAGCATTCAGACTACCATTATTTATTGCTTATGACTTATGCAAATGTGAAATTGGAAGTGCACCCTTCTATTGTTGTCTTCTTGCGACCCCTTTGTTTACTTTGTGTAAAAACCTTTGTACTTGTATGTGGACGTTTTTTTTTTTCCCAGTTTGTAGTTTGTAATAATATAAGTAATCTGTCACTAGGCCACTTAATAAGCATCTGTGTAACTGAATGTTCAAATGGCATTAATAAATTAAATAGTCGTGACCGATATCAGGTTTATAATAATAATTTGCTATAATTTTTAATGACGTCGTTCATGTCTCTCTAGATACAGCAGATAAGAGAACTGCATAATCAGTTCTGGGTCATTTATGTGATATTCACCTCTACTATTCTCCCAGACCATCCCATCGTAATTTCCATCTGTCTCCCACTACCAACACTGACACTCAAAGTTTTCAGCAATATCTTCTCTAGACATGGTCCATGACACTAAAAAGTGTCATAGTGATAGTTCTGTTAATATTTAACCAGGATAGCCTTTTCATTAGGCCGTGTTCAATGTGGATACAAGAAATTGAAGATATATGGGTTATGAAAGCACATAACTTAATACATTCATTTGCTGCAGAAATATTATATTATTGTCACTGCACACTGGCATTTCTCATGCATACTCAGTCCTCTAATGTGGCAGTCATTCCAAGTTACCTCTATTGATTGTTCCTATAAGGAGTTGGCTATAACGTCTCGGTCTCAGAGGCGGGGTAGATATGCTTCACCATGCTTTACTCCCATGTTATAAAATCTTGTTAGTGTCAGAGGTTCATCATTACACAATAGCCTGGTCTGTGCAGAATCGATATCAGCTCTGTCTTCACTTTTTTCCTGCATGTTTTAGTGCATTGCTTGCCAGTTCTGCTCATTCATTCATAAGTTTTTACCCCGCCTGCCTAGATGAGGGAAGTTGAGCGTGATTTCTGAAAGCTTTCTACTCATTCAGAGCGTACAATACCAGTTGTGATTTCTAAAGCATTTCAAGACTTAGTTGCCTTATAAGTGCACTATTCTCTTTTATTATTTTTGCTGTGCTTTGTGAAGTTCCTGCACTGGACTAGCACACCTGCCTTTGAGTTTGGAGAGGAAAAGGAGAGCACTGGATATTTTAATGGAAAATGTTATTTAATTCTCAGCCATTCAATCTTCCATGCATCACCAGCAATGGCACTAATCCATTAACAGTAATTTGCTTTTATAGTGTATAGTTTTTTTCAAACAAAATGAGGTACATATTCTAAATTTAGAATTTTGTGTCAGTGTTATGTGTAGATTGATTCAGGTAAAAGTAATTTCGTTAGTGTTGTCTGTACCCTTGTTAAAAGACTCGTCATTGTACATTTTTTTCACAGAAAACATTGATGAGAGATCATGTCTGATCCACATGGAAGTATTGACAAGGAGGCTCAGTCTTCCCCTGGCTGGACTTTTGTCAACAGCCAGGGGGATATTATGGTAAGTCTTTTTTTTTTTAAATCTGTAAACATAACATTTTTGTCAAAATGTATAATAGTGCAGGAGGACCCAAGAGAAAAATAAGTGAAATGTTTTTAATAATTGATATAATTTGATGCAGAAACAAAACTAGTAACATTTTATTAATAATCATAGTCTTTCCAGGCAGTGATATTGTGCAATAAGGAGGCATGGAAGTCATAGGCTATGCTAATGGTTTGCTCTGCCAGGTACAAACAGGCAGTATTGTAGAGGCTGTGCAGCTCATGCAACATGATCACCTTCTCGGTCTGCCTTGTTTACTCCAAAGGAAAAGTATCACCAGTTTGTTAGGAACAAAGCATGTTGCAGAAGCTGCAATATCAGAAGAGCTGTGTTCAGTCTTAACTAAAACGTATATTTCAGATAAAGATTTATAAGGCACAAGAGTTGACTGGGGACTGTGATTTTTCTGGCATGCTGGGGTGAGAACAGTGTTCTGAAAAGGAACATGAGATTTAAGATATACACAACTCCCGTGTGGTTTCTGGGGTCCCATTGGGGTGGGACAAGAATAGACCCACTGCGCCCACACCCTTCCCAAAAATCAGGTAATAAAAGTTGACTAATTAGGGGTGTTTCTTTCAGAATCAGTCTATCTGCCTGAGAGGTGAGGAACCTACAGTCTCTGCATACAAATAAGTCATTTCTAAAACACAGATGTGCATGCAAAACTCAAGTTCTAGAACAATACTAAAGCCCAGAAGTGGATGAACAACCAGAACTTTTGTCCAAAGTTTATTACAGCCAGTGAATGCCAAGAAGAAAATAAGAAAAAGATGTGCGCAACATTGTTAGAAACAAATGTGAATATGTCATTCCATTTTATGAATTCCTAACCCATGCAACAAATGACTGGGGAAGTCGTATGTGTCAGCCAAAAGGAGAAAATATCGTAGCCAAGTTGTAAATGGGGACAACATATTCACGTCTTGGGATGACCACAGAAGAGGAACAAGATTTTATGTATTCTGGGTTTGAAAAAGATAATGTTTTATTTTGTGATTGCCAGTCAGGAGATGAAGATTCTGAGTCTAGTGAAAGCTCCATTGAAGTTTTGAGTTTTGAAGGGATTGAAGGAATAATACCTGCACAGCTGATCAGAAGTCACCCAGCAGAAGGTAGGTTGATTTCCAGAATATGTTAAATTTTGTTTCAAGATGTAGACGTTTGACAGGTTATAAAGAGATTATGGGAAGATATGAACTAGGGTTAATGAATGAAAATGGAGAATCACCAATATTTGTGCAGGAAACCAGTATGTTATTGGTGGAAGCATTCTCCCACATAAAAGAATACACAAAGCAACATGGGAGTCACCAAACCATAAGACAACATGTATGATCATGTATGTAAAAACTAAAAATTTAGATTATCCCTGTATGATATTAGGGCTTTTAGAGGCGCCAGTATGTTTACTAATCATTTTCTATTGGCAAATTAAATCAAGTTGAAACTTGAAAGATGTATAACATCATATAATCATAGAAACCAGTATAATGTAGGTTATCTCAGGGATAAAGAAGTTGAGGAACAATTTTCAGTTGCAGTCTCCAGTAAGTACCAGGTGTTGCAGCAGTTAGCTGAAGAGATAAGCACTGAAGTCTGATGGGATCAGATCAAGGGAATTTGGAATGAATCTCGTGTAGAAGTCATTGGAGAGAAAGAATGGAAACATAAAGCGTGGATAATGCCAGAAACCATCAAAATGATCGAAGAAAAGAAAAGAGGCAGACTTGAACAATAGCAAAACTAGAGCTACTAAAGTAGTGATGTAGTGGCACATGATGGGTGATGTAGTGGCACATGACGGGTGATGTAGTGGCACATGACGGGTGATGTAGTGGCACATGACGGGTGATGTAGTGGCACATGATGGGTGATGTAGTGGCACATGATAGGTGATGTAGTGGCACATGATGGGTGATGTAGTGGCACATGACGGGTGATGTAGTGGCACATGATGGGTGATGTAGTGGCACATTACGGGTGATGTAGTGACACATTACGGGTGATGTAGTGGCTCTTGATAGGTGATGTAGTGGCACATGACGGGTGATGTAGTGGCACATGACGGGTGATGTAGTGGCACATGACGGGTGATGTAGTGGCACGTGATGGGTGATGTAGTGACACATTACGGGTGATGTAGTGGCACATGACGGGTGATGTAGTGGCACATGATGGGTGTTGAAGTGACACATTACGGGTGATGTAGTGGTTCTTGATAGGTGTTGTAGTGGCACATGATGGGTAATGTAGTGGCACATGATGGGTGATGTAGTGGCACATGATGGGTGATGTAGTGGCACATGATGGGTGATGTAGTGGCACATGATGGGTGATGTAGTGGCTCTTGATAGGTGATGTAGTGCACATGATGGGTGATGTAGTGGTACATGATGGGTGATGTAGTGGTACATGATGGGTGATGTAGTGGCACATGATGGATGATGTAGTGGCACATGATGGGTGATGTAGTGGCTCTTGATAAGTGATGTGGTGCACATGATGGGTGATGTAGTGGCACATGATGGGTGATGTAGTGGCTCTTGATAGGTGATGTAGTGCACATGATGGGTGATGTAGTGGCTTTTGATAGGTGATGTAGTGCACATGATAGGTGATGTGGTGCACATGATGGGTGATGTAGTGGCACATGATAGGTGATGTAGTGCACATGATGGGTGATGTAGTGCACATGATGGGTGATGTAGTGGCTTTTGATAGGTGATGTAGTGCACATGATGGGTGATGTAGTGGCACATGATAGGTGATGTAGTGCACATGATGGGTGATGTGGTGCACATGATGGGTGATGTAGTGGCTTTTGATAGGTGATGTAGTGGCACATGATAGGTGATGTGGTGCACATGATGGGTGATGTAGTGCACATGATGGGTGATGTAGTGGCACATGATAGGTGATGTAGTGGCACATGATAGGTGATGTAGTGGCACATGATAGGTGATGTAGTGGCACATGATGGGTGATGTAGTGGCACATGATGGGTGATGTAGTGGCACATGATGGGTGATGTAGTGGCACATGATGGGTGATGTAGTGGCACATGATGGGTGATGTAGTGGCACATGATGGGTGATGTAGTGGCACATGATGGGTGATGTAGTGGCACATGATGGGTGATGTAGTGGCTCTTGATAGGTGATGTGGTGCACATGATGGGTGATGTAGTGGCACATGATGGGTGATGTAGTGGCACATGATGGGTGATGTAGTGGCTCTTGATAAGTGATGTGGTGCACATGATGGGTGATGTAGTGGCACATGATGGGTGATGTAGTGGCACATGATGGGTGATGTAGTGGCACATGATGGGTGATGTAGTGGCACATGATGGTTGATGTAGTGGCACATGATGAATGATGTAGAGGCACATGTTGTAAACATCACGATGGACACCTTTACTTCTTCCAAGGACACCATCTGTTATCCACTTTAGGCTAGGACGACCTGGAAACCAAGGCCAGTTTACAACAAATCCAACACTGGATTTGAAAGCAAAACCTTCTGGCTTGCAGGCGATAGTCTAACCGAGAGCTAATCAGCTGGTGGCCTATGGGTCAAATCTGGCACATGGAGGTCTAGCTAGTCCCCCACTGATCATTGACACTTGTATTGTTTTATTTCTTTTTCTATGCTGGGGCTCTGGCCTGGCCTTTGGTAATCCTTGTTTTCACAATTTTGGTGCCTGAATAAACAGCCCTGGTCTAAGCACTGCACCCACCTGTTGGGGACCATGACAAAACTCAGAACAGCAATGGGAACAAGGACATAAGAAGCATGGATACTTGAGCATCCACATCTCACACTCAGCACACTTTCACAACAGACATTATAGTTAAAGTTGCCAAGCACATTATCCACCAAACCATACTACCAGGTAAAGCACAGCGGTAATTACCCATACTCATAGTACTATGGAAAACTTGTACACTCCTCTAAATATACAATAATGAATTCTCATTCACATAACCTCTTAATCATGCTTCATTCAGCAGAACATGAAACATCTTGTAACCACTCTTCAAACACATGGAGCACATTTAATGTTAACATTTGTGACTGCCAGAATAGCACACACAGAATGCATTTAACCACCACATAATCAACATTAAGGCATGTTTTTGTGCATAGTCTGTGCATACATTTTAAAAAGTTATAAAGATCTTAAAATATGGTATGCATGTAATGAAATAAATTAAAGCAGCCTCTTTATGCCAGTTGTATATCAGTGCTGCATCCATTTTCTTATAGAGCAAATGGCACATAGAGGTAATGTGGTCAACATCATACCAGCTGCCTTTACTTCCCACAACATTTTCTGGTACCCAGTTTAGGTTGTGTTGACCTAGGAGCCTAGATCAATTATTGAAATTACCTGAATGCAGATTTGAACTGAAAAGCTTCGAGCAGGCAGGCGTCTTAAACATTCTCTTACTGCAGCTCCCTTGGGATGAATAAATATGTAAATTATTTGCTGCACTATAAAATCATATAATAGAAAATAATATGGGAACAATAAATGTATTTTCCTATTTAGATGCGGTAATGGTAACAGATGATACCCCAATCACAGATGCTCACTCTGAGGACGAAAATATGAATGCAGCGAGTGCATTTTTGGAAACTCAGCAGAATTCTGTTTCTGATGAAGGTGCTGAAAAACCTCTGAACTCTCTAGAAGCAGTTGTTAGCCAAGATACCATCCTTGAAACAACAGTCGAAAGCTTTCCAGATTTGACGCAGACAGATCTCAGTCTTTCGGAAGGGTCATGCAGTGGAGCTGTCACATCCAGGATCCCTGATGAAATAGTTCAAGAACAGTCGGTGCATCTTCCTGAAGTTGCTGAAGCTGGGCTGTGCTGCTCAGAGTCTCAGCATTCGGTTTTTTGTGAGACTACAGTAGCAGCAAGTAGTACTGAAACTGGTGAAGTGTCAGTCGAAGCAGCTAGCCAAGCAGTGGCAGGGGATAACATGTTTCAGGCTAACACTGAAGACGACAAACAAGTTGTCAGTATGAATGCCACTGAGGATATTTCCCAGTCACTTGGTGATGCAAAGGAAGAGGAACCTCAGGAAATGGTAGCTGGAGATGCAGATGGTGGTGCTTGCTGCATGGCATTATTGTTAGAAGGGTAGGTAACAAATTTTTGATTTACCAACTTGAGAGAAAATGTTATTAGTTTAATTAGATAGTCCTTATGTGGACACCACAAGGAAACAGAAGAATGTTCCCTTTCTTCTTCAGTTCCTCGTTTACTATGTTGGGTGTCAATGGGAATATAAGGTTCTGCTTCCTGCTCTTCTAGCCGCTTCGACCATAAATCCTTGTTGCTGTTGTAGAGTTTTCTGATGTTATCTTTCCATATTGTTTTTTATCGGTCTGTCTCAGGATCTACGTCCTTCTCCATTTTTTGTGTATGCCTAGTAGGGTATAGCGTCTCAAGGCATTCTCTTTAAGTGAGCAAACCATTTTATTTGCTGACTTTCTGTGTAATTTAGAATTGGTTCTGAGCCGACTTATTCTCTTATGACCTCATTCCTAATTGTATCTCTTATTGTCACTCCTGCAGCTCATCTTAGGCATTTCATTTCCCTGGTTACTAATGTTCTTTTCTGGTTTGTAGTCAGTGACCATATCTTGCAGTTGTAGCATAGGGTGTGAATTAATATGCCTTGTATGAGATTTTTCTTTGCGCTGTTCAGGATTGTCGCATGCTGTAGAGGAGAATACTTGAATATATAATTTAGTGAGTGATAAATAATATGGTTAGGACATAGAGGGTGCTACAACTGATGGCAAAAGATAGAAGAACTTTAGTAAGTTGGATGAAATGAAGATCTATGTTCTAAAAGATATGAGCAGATAGATAAGAATATTGACATATTCTCACATTTTTCTAAACTTTCATTAGCTAAATTAATTATTGCTAATACTTCTTGTTTAATATTAAATTCCTCTTAGACAGTATTATCTTTCTCAAAGTACTGTTGTACATTATGGTATCTCTCTGCTACTGATCTATGTTCTGAGAATGAGTGTTGACTTAATAGTATTTATCCATGTTGCCTTTGTGGTTTTTGCACTCTCTTGCCAAGAAAGTATATGTTTTAAATCCACGACAGAGGCAGCATAACTGTTTCCAACCAAGTAAGCTCAGAGGGTCAACCAGGCCTTATAAAAATATGGACAGCAGACAATTTTCATAGATTTCTTGAAATTATTTAGGAAAGTTTGTAATGGTAGAAGGAACTTATATGTTGTAGCCTGCAGTGTGTGACAGACCAGTACTTCACATCTCAACAGTTAATAGATTTGCTATAGGACTGACTAGATCATTTTGTTTTATATTTGTTTATTATGTTATAGTTGACTTATAGTCGCAGTGTCATACCATACAATGCACACTAAAAGAGGGGGGGGCAGAGTACTAAATAGACCAAGGACGAGATGAAAGGTAACATTTGTGAAACTCTACGACAGTACAGTGTGTCTATGGTGGATGCAGCCAGAAGAACAAAAAGCAGAACATTATATTGTCTTCAATATCAGAAACTGAAGAAGAGGCAGTGGAGAATAATGTTATACTGATATTAATCTAATTGAATTCAGTAATGCATTCATTTTATTTTCAGAGTACAGAGTACTAAGTTGACCAAGAACCAAAATGAAAGATAACATTAGTGAAACTCTACAACAGTACAGTGGGCCTATGGCCGAGGCAGCCAAAAGAACAAGAACGAAAAAGCAGAACATTATATTGTCTTCAACATCAAAATTCGAAAAAAAAAAAGGAAGTGTAGAAAAATTTTATACTGATATTTATCTAATTGAATTTAATAATTCATTCATTTTGTTTTTATATTGAATGCAGTGAGAACGCTCAGTCAGAATGTCTGGTATCTGATGCTGGGGATGAGATTCACAAGTCTCCCATCTCATTTCCTCTCAGTTTTGATGACGAGTCCATTGCAAAGGTTTCCTCACTTGAAGGTACAACAGAAAGCAGTCTTGGCAGCAGAACTGATAGTGATGCTGGCAAGTGGTTTGTTTCTTGTTGATATTAAAAAGTTAGTCGTGCGTGCTTTAAATGATATTGCAGGCCAACCCCAGTATTTATTGGCTGCTTTTGGTTTTACTAGGCAGTTTAAGGTGCAGTAGTCTGCCGTTGCTTCTCTACAGTCAGCACTGCATACTATTGTCAAAATCAAAGCAAAGGGGTCTGCTGCCAGATTGCTTATACTTGAGTCAGACCAGGTATTTTGGAATCAACAAATTGTGTTTGTAACCATTAGGCCACAGACGCAGACTTGCTGATATTAAATGACTAGAATCCCTGTGTGGTTTCTGGGGCCCTGTTGTGGGTAAAACAAGAATAGACCCACTGTCTACCCAAAAGCATGTCGAAAGAGTCTACTAATTGGAGCTTCCTTCTAAGTCGGAGTGCATCTACCTGAGAGGCAAGGAACCAACAGTCTGCATGCAAATGAGTCAGACCTCTGAAACAGATGTGTAAGCAACACTCATTTTCTGGAATGAGACTAGAGTCCAGAAGTGGACGAACAACCAGAACTTTTTGCCAGAGTTTACAGGCTGTGAATGCAATGAAGTAGAAGATATAACTAGAAAATCCTGTCTTTGAAACCTACAGGGCTGATAAATGAAGGAAGATTTAAAATGCACCTAGAAAATAATTTAATACCGTTGAATAATAGTTTGATGTGTGGAGAGTTGCAGGAGATAGGACAGCATGGCTTCAGTTCCTTTGCACCAGTAAGGAGTAAAGGCACAATAAGATATTGTGATTGAGTCAAATGTAAGTAGTAAGTTGAGACAAATGTGTCACCAGAAAGAGTTGTATGTGTGGTAACGAGAACTATATCCTTGGACACTTGACCGTGTGCTGATTGTTGTCACACCCAAGATAGCACACAACATTATAAGATGAATTAGTGATGATATAAATCTGAGTCAGTTTACAGGCTGTGACCTGTCTCTCATTAGTATAATAACTTCATGCAGAAATATGAGTACGGGTCCTTTTATAGCCACTGGCACATCGGGCATATGAAGCTAGGCTCATATTTTTATAGACCAAACGGCCCTCAATGGTTGATGGGGGTCAACATCAGGCTGGCTGTCTTTACTTTCCAGGACTAGCTGGTGCCTGTTCGAATCCACAGGTGAGCATAAACAGACATGTGGCAATACCAGTGGATCTTACTGTCTAACTGAAACAAATTTTACTTGTATTACCCCAGGTTTTGTGGACTCTAAGTGAGTGTCCATATTATCATTTTACAGTCTGTATATACTATCAGTACTCACAGCTAGAGTTCTTCTTCTTCTTAGCATTCACCAGCTGTAAACTTCAACAGAAAGTTCTATTTGTTTGTCCTTGTTAGAGGGGCAGTAGGTCTAATCTCCCCTCCTGAAGCTCACTGGGGAAACTACTAGAGTTCACTAATACCTATCTTCCTGTTTATCTCAGACAAATACTTTTGAGCATCCCTGTTTCGTGAAATAATTTAAATGAAACTAATTTATTTATTAGGGGGTGGGGGAGAGGGGGGTTGGTTCCTTTTGTACTTTTGTTTACTATTCATTTCAACAAGTTTATAACACATTTTTATAGACTCTGACTTTGTCCGCCTGGATTCTGATAACATGGATGCTTATGTTGGAGAAAATCAGTTTAATGAAGAAAGAATCATGATTCCTCTAAGACTATATCGCAGTGAATACACCATCGGTCCTGGCTTTAATTTCATTAGGGATGATGGTAAGAAATTCAAGGCAGTTTTAAACATGAGTATTTGTGAGTACATATTGCTTCTCTTTGTCAGTATGCTACTAGGCATTACAGTTTAACAGATGATTGGTATAGGGCACGCTCGGTGTTAAGTCTTAGGCTGTCAATGACTCTGTCAATCCATATTCTTCTAGGTCTCTCTTTCCCTTTTGGTGTTTCTATTTTCATACTTTACGCTCTCACTGTATAGTTGGATTCATTCTTATTAGGTCATATCATGAGAAGGAGAAAACTGTAGTACATCATGGCGGTGGGCAAGTTGGAAGGGAAAAGAGGTAGAGAAAAAAGGTTGGAATGTTTGACATCATGGCATGGAAGATCATCTGTGTCAGAACTGACTGAAAGTACAGAAGATGGAAGGTTGTGGATCGACATGACTACCAATGCCACACGGCAGCATGGATTATAAGAAGAAAGTGGCCAAACCATGCTAATTTTTGTTTCTCAGTAAATTGATGGAAGATCATCTGTGTCAGAACTGACTGAAAGTACAGAAGATAGAAGGTTGTGGATCGACATGACTACCAGTGACACACGGCAGCATGGATTATATATAAGGAGAAGGTGGCCAAACCATGCTAATCTTTGTTTCTCAGTAAATTTAATGGAAATTATACCAGTGATTCTTGTAATCTCTTTATTATTCTGTGTTCTATTCTTATTTTATTCACAGCCTCTCTCACATTGCTTAAAGAGGCGAAATCAAATGTCAAACTAATGTTGAGCTAGTATTATATTGTTGCTTCAGGCTTTAAAATAATCTTAGTTTACATTAACTTTGGTTATTTTTGAAAATCTTAATGATCGTCTTCTATTAAGCCTTGTTATAATTTCATATCCCACAAAAGTATATTGGAAATAAAAAATTTACCCCAGCTCTCAGATTGACCTAATCTAAAAATAGGTACCAGGAAAGTAAAGGCGGCCACTCAGATTTGGATCATATCACTCACTGAGAGCTGACTAGTCTGTAAAAACATGGGACTAGCATGCCATGAAAACATGACTTTTATTCATGATGCTTGCATCATGATATGTGCAGCAGTAAGCCTCAAGGGGCTTAGAATACTGAAAAAGAAGTCAATTTTAGTTCATTAAATATAGAGCTGTCACCCACTAATATATAAAGTGTTTAACTTGAACTGACATGTCTCACTGGCTTTGCCTCTGCAAATCAAAACAGTGTGTGGCATTATTCCCAAACTCAAACAGTCACCTCTCTCAGTGTTCCGGCATCACTTTCTTTCTGATGGCATACAAGCCGAGGGATCAATACTGACTGAAAATAAAGATGATGAAGAACCAAACTAGTTACCTCACTTCATATTTAAAAAACCCATTTCTGCAGAAATAAGCATATTGATCATTTGCTGCTAGCCCTGCCTTAGTAAAGGCAGATCAGAACTCAGTGGTGGATAGTGGCTACTTTTACTTACCATGACATTTTCCATTACCAATTGTTTTCAATTACCAATTGTAGGCAGAGTTGACTTGGAAGCCAGGTCAGTTTTAAAAATCTACCTTGATAAGAATTCAAACTTACGACCACTTGGTCAGAATTAGGCCTGCTTACCACTTTACCATCTAAGCAAAAATTGCCATTACTGCCCATGTTTGCCAATTCTGTGGTGGGGTCTTCACCATCACTTGCCTAAAAATATTGAGATTTATTTAAATATGAAATCAAGCCATTTCAGAGTGCTCTGTTAGGATCTGCCATTATATTACTTTGACATTTTATTTCATTAAAAATCCCTGTTTGATTTCCTTACCCTCATTTGGGAAAGTTGGGGGGGGGGGGGGGGGGAGACTTCTGTGACTAATTAGGTTTTCTTTTTTTTTGGGGGGGGGGGATTTGGTGTGTTGGGCCAAAAGGCACAGATAGCACAACCTAGCTGTAAAGCACAGTACAACATGCCAACTGCTGTTTTAAGGGCCATTGTGAAGAAGTTTCACTAAAAATATGATAATAACTGGTATAGCTAACCTGGTCAACAGAGGCCTGCAGAAGTCAGACGAAAGACGCAGATATCACAGCCATGCTGTCAACAGGCACAACACAGTTACATCTTCAGATGTATGCGAAGAAGAACAATATGATAATAACATACTACACATGGGTGGGATATAATCTTCTTCTTAGCATTTTCTGGCTGTAAAATCTGGTGGAAAATGTTGGTTGTTCGTCCACTCCTAGACTTTGGTCTTGATCCAGAACTTTTAGTTTTGTGTGCAGATCTGTTGAACAGATCTGGTTTATTTGGTTGCAGACTGTTGGTTGATTGCCTGTCAGGCAGGTGCACTTTGAAGGAGCTCCCTTATTAGATGCCTCCTACAAGCTTGATTGGGAGGTTGCAGCGGGTCTGTTCATTGTTCTAAAAAATGGAGACCCAGAACTCACAAAGGAAAAATATGATCTGTTTGTGTGATAGCAAATCCTGATGTTTCCCTCCTCAGAGAGGGGTGGTCATGCTCCAACAAATGAGCTCCCAGTTGATAACATTGAGCAGGACAGAGATGAGGACACAGAGTCGTCTACCGAGGAAGGCATTGATGATCGTATCGAGAGTGAGCAGAGCGAGGCGGGGTCTCTGTCTGCCCAGAATGATGTTGGCGATCTCTCTGTTTTCGCTGATATTGGGGACCTGCCTTTGGTAGCTGGAGATGTGCCTCGGAACTACATTCATCGGCCCAACAACCACCTCAGTACAGTGCTGAACATTATTGTGGTGCTGGTTGCCATACTTACCATGGGGATCAGCTTGGGTATCATTATGGGTAAGTAATTTAATTGTTTTGTTATTTAAAATTTCATTTTGCATTTTCCCCCTTATCTAAAGTCCCATTGGGGGAGGTTAAATAGACCCAGAACCTTTCTAACAAGAATTTCATAAAACCTATTAGAGGTTGGCTGAAATCAGATGTAGATACAGCCTTGCTGTAAACCACAACGTGCACACTTATAAGGTGAACATAGAAGATGAGTTTTGCATTTCTGTTTAGCATTAATCAAGGTTTCTTGCTCTTATGTTGTATTCTCAATCAGATACATTAGTCTCATTCAGTGGCTCTCAACCTTCCTAATGTGGTGACCTTTTAATACAGTTCCTCATTTTGTGGCAACCTCCAATCATACAGTTATTTTCATTGGTACTTCCTAATTTCAGTGAATATGTGTTTTCCCATGGTCTTAGACAACCCTTGTAAAAAGATCGTTCGACCCACAAAAGGTTTGTGATCCACAGGTTGAGAACCTCTGGTCTAAGGGGTTGCATTTTAAGATTAATTATAATCTTAAGTTAAAGATGTGTGTTTGGTAATTGTTTACTGATTTTTTTAAATATTTTTATTTTATTTTAATTGTGACAATAAAAAGATAAGAGTTTTTTTTTTTTTTTTGTACAATATTAAGCAGAAGTAAGGAAGTTGAAAGTTTATGGAAAGGTGTAGAATTACTCAGGACTCCATTAAATTATCTCAGTAGATTGCTACTTGAGAAATTAGCAATGGAACATACTTCAAGAAGAAAAAATAGGATAATTGTGAAGTAATGCCACTTAAAATTTTACTTTTTTTTTTTACTCTTATTTTGTTTGATTTATTAGAACTGAAATATCATTTATCTGAGAATCCCTTTTTTTATATGCAAGGCTTTTCTGTTAAGAAGAAATATGCCAGTGATTGCCAGAAATTCTCTAAACAAAGGAAGCGGTATGCACCATACAGTTTCTGTAGCAGTTGAAAAACTATGCATAAAAAAGATGCAGGTAGTGTGTATCATTATGTGCCACCAGAAAAAAAAGCCCTGCTTATGTATGTATATATATGTATGTGTATTCTCTCTCTCTCTCTCTCTCTCTCTCTCTCTCTCTCTCTCTCTCTCTCTCTCTCTCTCTCTCTCTCTCTCTCTCTCTCTCTCTCTCTCTCTCTCTCTCTCTCTCTCTCTCTCTCTCTCTCTCTCACACACACACACACACACACACACACACACACACACACACACACACACACACACACACACACACACACACACACACACACACACACACACACACACACACACACACACACACACACACACACACACACACACACACACACGCACACACACACACACACACACACACACACACACACACACACACACACACACACACACACACATATATATATATATACACACACACATATTCATACCTACATATATGAATGAATGTATATATGTGTGTGTATACATACACACATACACTATATATATTTCCTATTTGCTGTCACCTTAAGGCAGTAGCTCTCAACCATCCTAATGCTGCCACCATGTAATACAGTTTGTCATGTTGTGGTGACCCCCCAACCATAGTTATTTTTGTTGTTACTTTAATGGTTATGTGTTTTTCGATGCTCTTAGGCGACCCTTATGAAAGCTCATTCTACCCCTGTAAAAGGGTCATTCGGCCCCTGTGAAAGGGTCGTTCGACCAAAAAAAAAAAAGGGTCGCGACCCACAGGGTGAAAATTGCTGCCTAAAGGGATTTAACATGTCTGAGTGTATTATGTTCATTAATGTTATTGGCTAACAGGACTTGAAATCTAATTAGACTGACAATTTGTTTAATTTCAGCAACAGATATGGAAATTGAGGAGTGGCAAAATGCCTATGAATTCCAAAATAAAAAGGTCAATCAGTTAGAAATCTTACTGAAGGGCAAAACCAAGGCTCATGACCTTCAGCTGAGCAGGGTCAGAGAGTTGGAGGTTCAAGTTGCTGACTTAAAAAACAGTGTCTGGAATTTCGAGGTATAACATTTATATGCTATTATTATGAATATATAGATTGACTTATTTGCTATGTTTTTTTTTTTTTCACTTTAAAAATTGTGTAGCTATTTTTGTATATTGAACACTATCATTTTTGTTGTTAGACAGTGATTATTACAAGGTAAAAAAACACTGGGCTTTTTTTGGTAGTATACAGGAGTACTGCAGCCTTTTTCATATTTTTAGGCATAATTTTTTTCAGCCCTACTCTTCTTCTTCTTCTTCGCGTTCACCAGCTGTACACTCTGGCGTAAAGTTCTGGTTGTTCGTCCACTTCTGGACTGCAGTCCTGCTCCAGAACCTGAGTGTTGCGTGTGCATCAGTTTTACAGATCTGATTCAATTGAATGTAGACTGCTGGTTCCTTGCCTCTCAGGCAGATGCACTCCGACTTCAAAGGGAGCTCCCCAGTTAGTCGACTCTTACGACGTGCTTTTGGGGAGGCAGTGGGTCTATTCTTCTTTTCCCCACAATAGGGCCCCGGAACCCACACGGGGGTTCAGCCCTACTGTATTAGACACCAGCACTTTTCCCCTAGAAAAAAATCATGTCGAGCGCGGTATAACACAGAAGTACTGCTACTGTCCAGCGAAACACATTGTAGCACAGACTATCTGTCACTATGGTCTAGACACAACACATTGCAATCTCACTTTCAAACTATCACAAGTCTCTACCGTCTCACATCCTGGAAACCAAACTCCCCACTCTTGAGCTGTCTGCTTGTTTGGTTTCAGTCCTGCGGTTTAGTCTGTTTTTGCAGTACATGTAGCTTCGTAAGCGAACCACTCAGTCAATCACGACTCCCTAACGTCGTCAGTTCATCTCGGCGGACTCTTGTGTCCTGTAAGTGCAGACATGAAACATTCACTACTATCATACCGGCTGTCCCATACTCACACCAGCCTCTGACACTCGTTATATGCATTACAGTATATCTGTTAGTTTACATGACTGGATGATTCTACAGTGGGAGTAATCATAAAATCCTGCCTATTTCATGTTGCCCTACAAAATTAACACACAAGTAAAAATATTTGCAATAAACTTTCAGAGAAGAGCGAAAAACTATGAGCGAGCTGTGGAGACATTATCAGCTTACGTAAGTTGACACATGTTGTCTACATACATTTTGAAATGTTGAAAATTTTTTTTTATTATTTTCATTAGCTTATGTTTTGCTGCTATGTTGGTCAGTCTAAATGCACTTTCAGCTTCGTGGCAAATGGGTCACCCCATAATTACTCCATTTCTGTGCCAGCGACAAACGGATGCCATCAGTGTCCATTGTGAGCATATTGAAACAGACCGCAGTCATAGCAAAGTCAGTAGCATACACTGACATCAGATGCATAAGGCAGCTGTCAAAAGTACGAACACACACAGTCCACCACTAGAATTGCAATTCGTCATTGGTGGAAGCAGCAGTTACAACATATCAGCAGTTGCACATGCAGTTAATTGCATTAGGCACCATTAGTTCTCTGGTGACAGGTCAGTCGCCATTTTTTGAATCTGCAGTCACATCAGCACATTTGAAAAGTATTCTAAATAAAATCTGCGGCTCACTGTATCTTGCCATACTCTTAACTGAGTAGTGCATTTGGTTCTCAACCTTCCTGATGCTGCGACCTTTTAATACGGTTCTTCATGTTGTGGTGACCCCCAACCAAACAATCATTTTCGTTGCTACTTCTCAACTTCAGTGGGTGCTTTCTCAATATCCTACCCCAAACAGGGGAAATCCACAGGTCACGGGACAGTCTAATATATCAAGGGTAGTAGATAGGCTGCATGCAGTTGTGGGACCTAAGCTACACTCTCGTAGGTGGGTGGGGGTTAGGGCCGGTTCTAGATGTTTCGGGGTCATTTAAAGCATCAGAAAGCCAGGAAACCCAGCTTACTACCCTCTTAAATGTTGGACTGTCCTGTGATATCATCTGGGATAGGAAATTATGAAAGAACCTTTCAGTGAATATGTGTTTTGCGATGGTCTTTGACAACCCATGTGAAAGGGTGGCGACGCACAGGTTGAAAACAGCAGCAGTAGTGGATGATGGACTGTTGGACAATTAAGTATATTTTTTTTTGCGGTGGAAGATAATTTAAATGTTGTTTGGTTTAACAAAGGGGAGCAGTGCAGTAGCTAGACTCCTGCCTCCTGGACTAAATGAATGTCTTGAGCCTTCCACATCAGATGAATTTTTAAAATTGACCACCTCCAAAGCCAGCCTAAATGAGTATTAGAAATGTGTCTTGCGTAGTAAAATTAACTGGGGCCTTGTTTACATCACTCATTGAATTACATCTTATTCCGTTTAAAAATAGTTTAGTGATACGTGTGACACCTGAAATATAGACGCCAATGCTGTAATACTGTAAGTGAAAGAGAGAATTATCATGCTTTATACACAGATTGGTTTTTTTTTTTTTCTTTCATGGAACAAAACAAAAATCTCAATCTACACAGTTTGTGGTGACTTCACTGGCCTTGCGGCATTAACTCTTCCAGTCGCAGGGGGTTTAGCATAACAGGCCCAACGGTGGTAAAGAGAGACATAAAACTGGCGCATTATGCATTCATTAGGAACATATGATGTGTTCCTTGGGACTTAAAGAGTTAACTTTTTGAGTCCCTAGGAACGCATCATACATTCATAGGTTCCTACCTAGAAGCCTAATTAATGCACAATGCACCAATTTTGTGTCTCTCTTTACTACCCTTGGGCCTGTGATGCTAAACCCACTGGGAATCAAAGAGTTAAATATATCCAGGCGGACTGCCCCTTGTAAGTTTTGAGAAATTCATTTGTATCTGGACCTCTTAAGTTCTATGCACGTGTGAATGGAACCAGTCACATTAAACTACACTACTTGGAAATGGGTCACTGGAGACAAGCTAGTTTTGTGGTCTTTATGGAAATGTGGAGACAACTGAAATAGTGGGTTCACGACTTCCTGGGGCAGCAGGGTTAAACTAATCTTATAAAATGAATACTAAAAGTTTCCAGTGGAGAATCAGTTACTCAGATTCATAATATTTTTACCTTGTGAATGTTTACTGAATTACTTCATAACTCCTGCTGCAGAGTTTGCCTTTAACCTCTTCACCAACAGAAACCACAAATCTAGCATTGCCGGTAGTGCCCTGTTCCCCATAAATGCCGTTTAACTGGCATTTTTGCATTGTCCAGTTTCTGAGAAGCACTCTAACTGGGTTTTTGACATGTTTTCCAATACACATATGGCATACAAAGGATTTTAGTTGCTAAAAATAACATCTTGGCCATTGCTATTGATATTTTCTGTAATGAAAGGCTCTGTTTTGTAGCATTTCAAAATGTAAAAGTAAAGATCCCTTTTCACGCCTTTCGGCGCATCTGGCATATGGGCAGAGCGTCCCATATTTTTACAGACCATCAGCACTCTGTGGGTAATGTGGTCAGCATTACGCCGGCTGTCTTTACTTTCCCAGGACAGCCCATCCTGGTACCCATTTTAGGCTGGGTCGACCTGCGACGTCCCATACCACAATAAAAATCCACGCAGCCTGCAGTGGGTTTCGATCGCGGTATGCTGGCTTACGAGTCGGACTCGCAACGCCTTAGCCACAGACGCCGCTAAATGAGGCAGCATAAAATAGATAAAAAATGTTCTTTTCACATTGTTGATGTGACAGCAAAAACACTTTATTATTCTGTTGATGGCAGTGATGATGAAAGTGTTGTTGGCATGCTAGAAGGTACATTAGATCATAGTTCAGACGTGGAAAGCGAGAGTGATGACTATAATTCATTGTTATCACCGGATCATTGCTTACCATCTGCATCAGCTGGTAGACTTATCTTTTTACAGACTAACTGGCTCTTGGATGGTGATGTGAGCATGATCACACCAGTTGCCTTAATTCCCAGAACCTTTACCTGTTACTTATTGTGGACTAGGTCAACCTGGAAGTCCAGATCTTTTTTGAAAATTTCTGACTCAGGGCTGATTTGAACAGACAACTTATGTGTTCATGTCTAGCCTTCTCACTCCCTCTTTCATACACCAGCGTGCACACACCCCCTGCCATCCTTATTTTATACTGTTAGTAACTTTGTTTAGAGTTTTATTACTGATTCTTGGAATCAAGGTTCTCAGAATTATTTTAATTTTTTTTTTTTGGAATTTCTTCAAACTGATGTAAATTGCAAAATATCTGGGTAGTTATGGGTTCCAGAGTTTTGTTCTGTTGATCTTGCATTGTAGGAGGGTTAACCCTCTTGCTCTGAGAAAGCTGTTTTTCTAACATTTACAGGGTTTTGCTGACATGAAGTCTTTGGGTAGTAGGCACTATGCCTATAAAACAGCTTTGCAACTGGCTAGAACTGCATACTGTGCAGGCATGATGGATTTGGATCTATATGTCCTGAAAACAATGGAGGTATTATTATGCTGGGCAGGATTCATCAGGATATGCAAGAGAAGGGCTGCAAACTATTCACTTTAAAATATATTTGTTGATGACATCTTTGTGTCTTTCTCAATTGCACAGAGTTCTCTGGAAGGAGGAACCTTTGGAAAAGCCATACACACTATCCTGGATGGTATGAAGGATTATATCCAGTGCCAGACAGAATCAAATCAGTTGGTGGCATTGGAGTGCCATTTAAAGCTTCTTCCATACATCAGAAACTATACAGCTCTTATAAAACATTACCTGCCTCCAGATGAACCAACAAGCATTGATCGTGGTGTTGCATTGAATACAGACAACCAGAACACTGGACATTTTGGAGCACCTTCTCAGGAAATGACTGCAGAGGTCCCTGATCTGGCTGCTTCTAGTCAGCTTGATGATGACAGTCTGCAGTCACAAGAAAAAGAGAGTTCCAGCTGTCAGAAGGAACATGAAATGCCACATGGGCAGAGTGATTCTGAATATATCTTTGTGCATCTAGAAAGAAGCAGTGATGAAGAGGATTCATTAAAAGTGTCAAGTGCTTCACATGAAAACAGAGAGAGTGATCAGTCTAGCCATGAAGATTCAAAATCAGTTGAACGTTCAGATCAGAGAGCAGCTAAAGGTTAGTAAATGGTGGATGTTAAAAATAAAATAAATGTCTGACAAAACCCCTTTTTTGATCTTCCTAAAATCTTTGCTATGGGACATTGAACAGCTGTGTCTTGACTTTCTGTTACAGTTAATACCTATCATTTCATGTTCAGCTGTGGCAACTGTATCAGCAGCAGATTGCAGGTTGTTTATATAATGCCTGACCATTGGGGAAAAACCTGGCAATATAACATTGCAGTGTATAATAATTTCACTAACAACCAAGTGTCTGGAATTTTGGATTTCTTGAAGCATCTTCCTTTCTACTTGTAGCACCAGTCAGTCTACTGAGAACATCATCAGCTGCCTAGTATGAAGGAATTAAATCACTCAAAAAAATAGGTTTTACTAGTGTAGTCAGTCTGATTGTTAATGGACTCACATATTGTGATGATAATAGGTTTTACTAGTGTAGTCAGTCTGATTGTTAATGGACTCACATATTGTGATGATAATATGTTTTACTAGTGTAGTCAGTCTGATTGTTAATGGACTCACATATTGTGATGATAATATGTTTTACTAGTGTAGTCAGTCTGATTGTTAATGGACTCACATATTGTGATGATAATATGTTTTACTAGTGTAGTCAGTATGATTGTTAATGGACTCACATATTGTGATGATAATATGTTTTACTAGTGTAGTCAGTATGATTGTTAATGGACTCACATATTGTGATGATAATAGGTTTTACTAGTGTAGTCAGTATGATTGTTAATGGACTCACATATTGTGATGATAATAGGTTTTACTAGTGTAGTCAGTATGATTGTTAATGGACTCACATATTGTGATGATAATATGTTTTACTAGTGTAGTCAGTCTGATTGTTAATGGACTCACATATTGTGATGATAATATGTTTTACTAGTGTAGTCAGTATGATTGTTAATGGACTCACATATTGTGATGATAATATGTTTTACTAGTGTAGTCAGTATGATTGTTAATGGACTCACATATTGTGATGATAATAGGTTTTACTAGTGTAGTCAGTATGATTGTTAATGGACTCACATATTGTGATGATAATAGGTTTTACTAGTGTAGTCAGTCTGATTGTTAATGGACTCACATATTGTGATGATAATATGTTTTACTAGTGTAGTCAGTCTGATTGTTAATGGACTCACATATTGTGATGATAATAGGTTTTACTAGTGTAGTCAGTATGATTGTTAATGGACTCACATATTGTGATGATAATATGTTTTACTAGTGTAGTCAGTCTGATTGTTAATGGACTCACATATTGTGATGATAATATGTTTTACTAGTGTAGTCAGTCTGATTGTTAATGGACTCACATATTGTGATGATAATATGTTTTACTAGTGTAGTCAGTCTGATTGTTAATGGACTCACATATTGTGATGATAATATGTTTTACTAGTGTAGTCAGTCTGATTGTTAATGGACTCACATATTGTGATGATAATATGTTTTACTAGTGTAGTCAGTCTGATTGTTAATGGACTCACATATTGTGATGATAATATGTTTTACTAGTGTAGTCAGTCTGATTGTTAATGGACTCACATATTGTGATGATAATATGGTGATGCAAGATGAACAAGCAGACCCTCAGTCACTCTCATTCAACAAATGGATCACTCACTCAGTAGTTACACAACCTAAAATGTTCTTGCTGTGAGCTCAGGCAGTTCTTGAAACTGTGAACCCTCGACACTGCTCCTCCCAGTAGTTGTACATCATGTGGGTGGAACACTCGTGGAACCCTCCTCTGATATACGCTCAATGTAGTGACCACACTGTGGCTGACAAATTCTACAAAACCAATCTTACGAAGCAGTTCCTAAAATGCCTATCATGGAAACATCCTAACAACATATGAGGATATCAGAAAAATGTACCAGCACAAAGTCCAAACAGTCTCAGCAACTGAACAGTTCCTAGTGTCCACAACTTGCTAAAACAACTGTTTCAATGACTGAGAGCTAATAAATCTGATACCTCTGGAATCTTCTGCCTGCGGTCATTTACGGGTGGGTCTGGCTATACCCGTAGAGTTCGCAGATTTGAAACAACACCCTTTTCACGCACTTCCAGTAGCAGAAATATTTTTACTCACTTCAGTCACTCATACTTGAAAATTAATGTACACTTTCACACCTCTAACCTCTGCCAAGCATGCATTCTAATAGCACATTTAGCACACAACACTTACAACTGATATTCCTGACATCATCATCATCAGGTGCCTTGCCGACTGGCGTGGGCGATCATGCCTCTCCATAATCCGCGATCTCCTGCAGCATGTATCAGTTCGTGTGCCGACACACCTCCATGCCATGCAACAAGACTGTCAAGCATCTTCTCTCGTTGTCTTCCTCTATCCCTCCTTCCACATATCTTTCCAGTTGTCACAACATGTTCTATTTTCCCTCTTCTCATAACATGGCCGAAAAATGATGACTGTCTCCTTCTGATGTCAGTGATAAGTTGTCTTCGGGCTCCCGCCTCTTTTAAAACCTCTTGGTTGCTCTTTTTGGCTGTCCAAGGTATTCTAAGCATTCTTCTGTAAAACCACATCTCTGAGGCCTCTAAAAATTGTTTGGCCTGCCTGCCGATTGTCCAAGATTCACATCCATATGTTAAAACTGGATGTAAGTAGCAAGCAAGAATTCTTTTTCTAACTCTCAATGACAAGGATATATTGCACAAGATGTTTTTCATTTTATAAAATGCAGTTTTTGCCTGTCCAATTCTGTTTCTAATTTCAGTTATGCATCTTCCATCTGATGTTATCCTGACATATCTTTTATAAATATCATTATTATTTTACTGTGCTGGTTAAATATATCAGATTGTACACAGCCGTGTCTAAGATCTTGGTAAAAGTGTTAAAAAAATTCCCACTTGGTTGTCACTGTATAAAGTATATCATTGCAGATTTGGAATTTTTTTCTTGCTGCTGGAATTATAATTATATTTAACATTTTTATAAAACACAGTTTGAACAATTGAGGAGAACTGGCTCACAAAGAGCATCCTCTCCTGAAAGCTGAGGTATATTGGCTATGTTAAATGACATGGTCGCCTGGAGAGAACGGTGATGGAATGTGCATTTTCTTAAAACAGTGACTGCCTCCACCTTCATTCTCAAACTAGACGTTGTGATATCTTATGCCAGGCTTTGTTGCGCTAAGCGACGTCCATTCGCCTTCGCTATGAACCCCCATGCACTTCGTCTGCCCCTCACCACAGAGCCATCTGTATATACAATCACAAGGCAAATTATGAAAGTAGACACAAGACATTGAAGACATTGGATATGAAAGCACATAGGGCTGTAGAATTGGCTAGAGAAAGAGATAATTTCAGATGTGTCTTTAAGAAAGTGACATTCTGTAAAGAACCTACTGATTGGTAATGATAAATAAATCACAGTCTTGATATTTGTCTTGATATTTAAATAATTCTTTCTGCTTTAAAAACAACTTCCTTTGTATATTTCAGAGACATTTCAAGCTTCACCAGTTCCTCTTGATATCAAGCAGTTACAGCAGTCCTTGACACGGGAGCAGGAGAGAGCTCTGCACTGGCAAAAGTTGTATTTGTCTGAACGACGCCAAAAAGAGAGGGAAAGAGATAACGAAGAGTTGGAAGATGAAAGGGAACGGGAAATGGCAGAACGAGAAAGGGCACAGATGGATCAGGTCGAGTGTCTGAAGAAGCTCATGTCAGCCAACCTGACAACTCTGACACAGCATGTTATCAGATGGAATGTGTCAGTGTTTGATGATTTTGCCAATCTGTCCATGTTGTTATCAGGAATCTCAGATCTGCAGCAAGCAGTTTTGGACTCAGTTCAGAGGGTCTGGAGCAGTGCTGAACAAGTTATAGATAGTTTGCACAGCAAGGATCCAGCAACAGAAGAACATAGTTTTACAAAGCCAGTCCCAAGAAAGGAGGATGTTGTTGAATATCTAGGAAAATTGCTGGATCACATTAAAAAAGTGGATATGCCAGATCATGATGTTCTAGTGGATTACCTTGGCAGAATGTTGGATCAAGTCAAGCATGGTGTTGAGGATATCCTGAATGTAGTCTTCACTGAATCTTTGACAGCTTCATTAAATAATGTGCTGGAAGACACTGAACAAATTATTCAAGAATATCAAAATTATGATGCTGATGGTGGGAAGGCTGAAAATACTGCACCAAATAGAGAGCATCTTCTGGAGTACTTGTCTAAAGTATTAAATGACATATGTCATAAGGATGATATCATGCCTGAAGCTCATTCAGCAGAAGTGAATAACAAGGGAGAGAATGTAACTCCAGAAATTCCTGAAAAGAAAAGCCAGAGTGATTCTTCCTTTACAGGTCCACAGCTAGAAACTCCATTTGGGGGACCTCATCATAAGGACGAGGATGACCCTATCAAGCATGGATTTTGGTCTAGAAGAATTGGCAAGATGTTAAAAAAAACTGGCAAGACTGTCAGAAAGCTTGGTAGAAAAGTTACAGGTACCTGGGGCAAAATTAAGGCCATGTGGCATGAGAAAAAGCCAGCATTTTTTAAAATGGGAAATGGACTTGCATCCACAATAAAGAAAGCCTCGTCGAAATTTGCCAAAATGTGTAAAAAGATGTCCTCACGGTGGTTCAAAACTTCTGAGATCACTAATATTGACATAGATAGCAAATATGTCTACAAGCTGAGAAAACACTGGCAGGCACTTGTTATGAATGACCCATGTCAAATACTTGGCAAGTTCAGTTATGAGTGTAATGTAGGGAAGAAGCAGTGCCAACAAGACTTGAAGAAAATCTCAGATTCGTTTTCTCATCTTTTGAAAATTCCAAATGTCAAGCGAGATCATGTTTTGAAGCTAAAGGTTGCTGATTTGAAGAATTATTATAGGAAGTTTAAATCATTTCAGGATCATTGGTGGAAAAGCAAGCTTCTATTGACAACTGACAAGCAGTGGGTGGATTGTCAGTTGAGTTGGTGGACCGCAGCAGTTGCTGCTTCCTACCAAGGCAGTGTGGATGGTTTGGAAGACAACAGATGTTATAAAATTAATCTTTCAGACAACTTTTATGAAGAGCATCATGGAATGACTTTTGGCCCAAATTTTAACATTTTTGCAGAAGACATAGAGGAACAGGTCGGTTGTATGGATGATAACAAAGGCAACATTGTTTCTGATGAGGCTGATAATGTTCAGAGCCAGCAAAGCCAATCTAGTAGTCCTTTACATGAAAATGATGAGTATGCTAGTGTTGAAGATGATGATGATTTCGGAGAAAATATTAAAGAGAAAAATGAGGAAGGAAAAAACTACAAAGATGGTGGTGAACCTAAAAGTTACACTCCTAAAAGTGATGAAGCAGAAGTAAATGAAACATCCCATGATGCTTCTGACTGGTTGCAAGAACAAGCTAAACTTCAGCTACACCTGAGGAAAGAGAAAGAAAAGGCAAGATCAGTGTTTGAGCAAGCTGCAGATAAGAACAAAGAGAGGCAGAACCACTGGAATGGTGTTAAAGAAGCTGATGATAATGAAAAGTTTGGAGATTGGTTTTTTGAAAAATCAAAAGATAGAGAACATCAACGAGATGAAGCAGGAAAGTCTTCTTGGGTCTTCGAACGGGCAGCCCGCAGAAGGGATGCTTTCCACCGTAAATGGATGGATGATCGTAAGAAGAAAGATAAACATAATAGAGGAGCAGAGAATGAAGATGATTGGTTTATGAAGCAAGCAGAAGAAAGGCAGAAAATCAGGGAGGATGAACACAAATCTGATTGGGTTTTTGAGAGGGCTGCTGATCGAAAGAGACACCATGATGATCAGCACAATGCAAAATTTAGAAAGCATCACTGTAGAGGAGCCGAGCATGGAAAGCAGTTCCGGCATGCTTATGGGAAAGTGTCAACACCATAATGATGCGAGAAATCTGGAAGCAATGTTATACATGTGATATCTGTTCTGTGTTGCATTTCAGTTGAACCATGTAAATGCCTTTCATGATATTTTTTCTAAATAAGTAATCGCACCAAAAGTCTTGAAGAAAATAACAAAATGGACACCAACGGAATTTACTGAAAAATTTTTTTTTTAATGTTTAATCAGAAAATATTTGAATAATTCTTTCAACAAAGCAAGTCAAGCACACATACAAAAGTATACATAACATATGATCATGTTGTAATTAGTACACTTTTATTTTCACATTATAAGTTTTATATCCTTTTAGAATTTTGGTACCTCTGTTACTTTACAAGTAATGTTGTGATCGCTACATTACATTATAACGATTTGGTTGTGGTAGAACTCTTTTTCCCTGAGTGGTTGATTAGTATTAGGAATTCAGTTTGCGATTTCTATTTGTTATTGCATGGAATAACTTGTCATCAGGCACTGCAGTGTGGTATTTATTGTTGTTTCTGTGTGCTTTGAACTATTTTTTTTTTTTAAACAGTTAAAAAAACAACAACTGGGAGCAGTATGACTGAATTATTTCTGTTATTTTTCATTTCAAAAGTATTAGGAGGTTTAAAAGAATCATGGGCCAGAAGCAGTTACTTTTTAAGAGGCACCTGTAACTTATCCACAAGTTCATAACCCTGTATTCTTTATCTCCTGCTTAAAGTTGAATTATTAAATTTTTTTGTTATACGTAATCAAGATACCATTTACAAATTTGTTTTAACATATTATTAGGTGTCATGCTGTTACTGTTTTCTTACGCTATCAGTTGGCACTTTAGAGTGAAACTTTGCCGCTCTTTTGGGCGTTTTTCTGATTATTTTGTCCTTGCTCCTGTAAATTCCTGTATTTTTTTTATTCACAGCATTGATGGAGATATATCATTTAATTACTTTTTTTGTATAGAAATGCAGACATGTCAAGGCCTTTTTCATCGTTCAACACAACTGGTTTAAAAAAAAAGAAAAGCAAGAACTTAGGAGTATGAAAGTTACTGGTCAGAATCTTGTTTTCATCATTCTGCCTGTGAGATAAGTGTTACCTTTGACCCTTTTGTCATTCTGCCTGTGAGATAAGTGTTCCCTTTGACCTTTTCAACTAATATTCTCTATCCTGTTCACTTTTTCTCCTACAGCATGAGCTTAAGTAGTTGCATTTATTTCTGCAGTGATCATTTCCTTTACTTTTCTTTTATTTCAAGCTGCATTTATTTTTCACTGTTTTCAAAACAAACTATTAATTTTACATTGTTTTGAGAAAAATCAGGTTTGAACTTTTAAGATCTCTTTAAAAAAAAATCACGTTGTGGCAAATGAAAATTGTGGAGTTGCTTGAAAAGAATAATTCATTTTGACCTATTTGCATTTATTTTCCACTGTTTTCAAAACAAACTGTTAATGTTACATTGTTTTGAGAAAAATCAGGTTTGAACTTTTAAGATCTCTTAAAAAAAAAAAATCACGTTGTGGCAAATGAAAATTGTGGAGTTGTTTGAAAAGAATAATTCATTTTGACCTATTTGGAGTAGCAATTCACATGTGTGCCTTTGGCATATTGTAAAATGACCCCAAAAAATATCGAGGACAATGTTCTTTGGTTAAAATCATCAGACTAACATTTGGGTGACTTTAGTACAGTGTCAGCAATGTATGTAAACATTTGAAAACAGACTACAGTAAATAATCTGTTGTTGGCTGAACTAGCTGAATGTTCATTATGTATATGTATGTATATATAAATATATATGTGTGTGTGTGTGTGTGTAAGGTTGTTTTTTTTTAAAATTTACTGTTCGCAATTTAAGCCTAGATTATTTAAGCTGTTTCTTAGCTGTTTTATGGCAGGTTATGGTGGTATTGTCAGTCCTCTTACAAACATACTGCCCTGGGGGTGGGTTTTCTCATTTAAAAATCTGGGTGGATCTGGTTAAAGATTCCAACATCCCAGTGTTCAGGACAAGCCCGTATAACTCCATCTCCTTCCTCAACAGCCAGCAATGAGTTTTCATACTAATGGTACCCGTTGTCATCATTAATTATTATGTAACTTTTAACCTTTATCACTTCTGCTGACTTAGTGTGAGGAGGATAGTTGATTGTCAAAAGTCAGCCTACAAACAAAATTATACTTTAAGAAATAATTAGAAATTTATAAATGACTTTTTAAATTAACACTACGCATAGTACATTAGAAGGGCTATTTGTTTCATATGTGCTGAGACCCCCAAAAATGACACAAATTATTTGTTAGCAAGTTTCCATACGTTTTTTGTTTCATTTTGTAAAAATAAGAACTTAGCACTCTTGAGGAAAGTACAGTTGCCTTACTAATGATGTTCAAGGAAACCTAGGACAGAAGTGGAAAATAAAAGCATCTGAAAGTGTGATGGAATTTTAAACCTCATAACAGAGAGTATGGGGAGCTCACAATAATTCTGCTGATAGGAAAAATAATTTTTTACCAGTGTTATCCTCTTTTTTTGTTTTGTTTTGTTGTTGATATCACGCCTGTTTTGCATACTCTTTTGATTGATGTTGTGAAGCATTATGTGTTTTAGAGAGGATAAAGTGCTGCCATTTTGTTGCACATTTGAGCACTTAACTAACCAGCGCTTCTGGCACCTATTTCTTGTTTGCTTAAATGTTAGCATAACTCACTGGTTTAGCTTGGTTGTCCTGAACAGGTTTTTGTTTGATATTTCCCAAAAACAGTATGTTTCATTACATATCTACTCCTACAAGACAGACTAGGTAATTAAGCCTAGAGGATTGATGACATTGCTGTGTATTGTATCCTGTAGAGCTTGGTTTCCCTCCCTGGAGTCGTTGGGACATCTGCTAAAAGCATCGCACAAAGCATGAAAATCCATGGCTGCAGGATTGAACCCCAGGGATCTTTAAAACACTTTCATTTGCAAAGCAGAGAAAGGTTCAAAACCAAACCAGGAGCTCTTCAGTGCAGAGGGCAGACAGTTTAACCACTTCGCCACAGAGACACAATGGATGTAATGTTTTTAGCTCATATAAACATGGATTTGAGTCATGGACTATCCTGCACTTCTTGAGGGAGAAAATAGGGACTTTTGAGCTGAAATGCTAAAGAAATATTCTAAGAATACCATGAACAAAGAAAAAAAGAACTGACGTCCTGAAAGGTCTGAACATCAAGGAAGATTGGCTAGCATATAGCATCTTTTCTCAGCAGCCAGCACAGAGTTCTATTACCAGTGGTACCAGTAGCAGTCTGATTATAGACAGTCTTGCCTTTCCTCTGAGCGTCGAGTATCAGCCAGATCCCCTCGTCACTCCTCGCTGTATCACTGTCACAAGACTGTGATGATCCATATGTTCCTCTAAATTGTACACCTGCTGCCATAAGACCTTGACCACATCTGCCTTATCATGCATCAGTATTCCTCCAAGTTGTGCAGAGCCAGCCAATCTGTCCACCTGTTCATTTCCCACCATGCCGGCATTCTTCAGAGAAAAGATCCAGACAATGCTCCTCATCCATGACCCATAATAGTTATCAGTGCAGAAATGTGGTTATCAAAAAATGGACTAATAGTGGAAAACATCTAGAGTGAAAACCTTGAGTTTCAACATCATTTTTATTGTTGTGGGTATTCTTGGATATGAAAACTCAAATATTAGCTATATTTTGTAATCATACAAACACCGTTTCTCAGTGCCATATATTCTTCTGTGGTATTGTTTTCATCTACACTGATCTGCATATTTTATTTTTGCTTGCTGGCTTATAAATACAGTCTGGTTTGTATAATATTTAGATTAGAAGTCTGTGAAATTATTGTTTCCGCTTGTTGGGAAAAATGAGTGAAACTTATTTCAATAAAAGTACAATTATTTAACATCTGTGCTTCTGTTTTCCAACTGTGTATGCTATACTGTGGATGTAGAAAATGCAGACTTTTTAAATCATTATAAAATAACTAAAAGTCAACATTTCAAATGAAAGCTGGTTGAATTAATTAACAAGTAGGATTAAAAATGCATAGTAAACAGAGATCATGAGAATAAATAAAACAAATGAACTAAGATACCTCAACAAATTCCTGCTAATCAGGAGCGTAAAGGAAATAATGCTGGCACTAGATAATCAAAACATAAAAGGAAAACCTATTAGTAATGTGTAAACAGAAAATCTTTTTACAGAGATGATGACAACTATAGTCAATAAAAGAAATGTCTTAAATTTAAAAAGCAAGAATACAGCAATGAATTAAAACACGGACAGAATATATTCAACTTGAAAAACATGTAAATGTAGTGAGATAAGCATTCAGTTATAAAGAAAACACACACACATTATACACAGGAACAGATTTAGGCTTAATGAGGTCCTAAGTTATTAAAAACTTTGAGGCCCCTATTTTAAATTACACCAGCTAATCTCAAGCTGCTTTACAATATATATGTTCACCTTATAAATTTTTTTGATAATGGAATTATATTTTGTTGTTTAATTATTATTACAAATATAATAAAGAATATGTTTGCAAAACCACATAAATTATATAATCCTCTAAAAGGCTGTGTGTTACAACTTAAAAGATTTCTTCAGGTGGGGTGGGGAGTTAAAATATATTGGGGGAAAAGTAGATTTAAAATATATTTAAAGTGCCAATTGTGAGGCTTATATCCAAATCCAGCACTGGGATTATACGTTATGTGTGGGTGTGCATGTGTAGGAAATGAACAGGTATTTGAAGAATAAAATTATAATATATAATTGGCATTTCATGGGGAAAAAACCAAATTGAGATCTGTGTAAATTGGAGCTTATGTAATCTCTGTATTCAGCAACCAGTCAATCCTCCAGTAATAATGGTGCCATGTGTAGGCTAATTACCATATTTACTCATGTATAGGCCACAGTATTTTAACCAGAAATCGTTATTGAAAAATAGGGTGCGGCTTATATTTGAGATAATAGGACTTCCTTTCACTTGTGCAAAATGTATTAATAAACAGTACACAATTTTGAAACGTACCTATGAAATCAGTACCGGTAATTAGTGCTACTAGAGCGGCTAGACGCGCGCCGCGGATCGGAAGGTCGTGGGTTCGCTCCCTGGCGGAGACGGACTTTTCTTCAAAAATGACCTTGGCTCCCAGGTCGACCCAGCCTTGAGTGGGTACCGGGTGCAATCCCGGGAAGTAGAGGCGGCCGGCGTGATGCTGACCACATCACCCATCTTGTGCCGTTGGTCTATAAAAATATAGGTCAAGCCCTATATGCCCTATACGCCTAAAGGCGTGGAAAGGGTCCTTTACTTTACTTACTTAATTAGTGCTACTGTAGTCCGTTGTATGACCATCAGCTGCTGGCTGTAAATGAGTTTGAGTACCTAGGCTCACGTATCTCAGGCAATCATTCTCTGGATGTAGAACTAAACAAACGTATAGGAAAGGCCTCTGCTATGTTTGCAAATCTCACAAAGAGAGTCTGGTCAAACAAAAAGCTAACTGATAATGCAAAAATGAAGGTTTATGAGCCTTGTGTCCTGAGCACATTACTGTACGGCTGCGAATCCTGGACTCTCTATGCTCCACAGGGAAAAAGGCTGAATACCTTCCATATGCGCTGTCTGAGACGCATCCTTGGTATATTGTGGCGAGACCTTGTCTCGAACGAATGTGTGCTCACAAGAGCAAAAATATCATCAATGTATTGTATACTGAAGCAAAGACGTCTGCGCTGGCTGGGACATGTCTCCCGCATGGAGGATGGTCGTGTTCCAAAAGATCTCCTATATGGTGAATTTGTAACTGGGAATAGACCTACAGGAAGGCCAAAGCTGCGCTATAAAGATGTATGCAAACGTGACCTAATAGATACCAACATAGGCACAGAGACATGGGAAAAATCAGCTGCAGATCGACTACTATGGAGACAGAAAATGAAAGACGGACTATCACATTTTGAAAGAAACCGAACACAACGAGCTGTGGAGAGGAGACACCGGAGAGTAAAACTGCCTCACAACGAGGGAGTCTCTGCTTTTGTGTGTATCCTGTGTGGCAAAGGCTGCCATTCCCGCATCGGACTTTACAGTCACAGCAGATGCTGTTCCCAAAGCCAGCGGCACATCTCCATAGTTCCCCGGGACTGACGGATGCCATTATGTAGTCCGTTGCCAAATCATGATGTAGTTTCATGGTATAAAGTGCCTTGCCCAGCCATAACTGGCTTTAAATTCACTCTGAGGAAATCCCAAGATGTCTGATAATTGACACGCTTCAGACTATCAGATAAATAGTTCGCTTCAAACTGTAATATTTCCACCGACACAGAAAATCCATCTGGCCTTATGTTCTTGAAATATTCCAGCAGATTTGTTTCTTCTTCCGGGTCTTTCACCATTTTGCACATAAAAATTGTTTACTTTGAAATGTTTTTAATAGCATTTTGCATTCCAATCCATCTTCACAATTTTTTTTTTCTCATCTACATCGAATTTCCTCCCACCTGCTCTCTGTCTGTTTTCTTGGGCATAACAGTCTTCTTGCAACTTAAATTTACAACTGTAACTTGCTCTTACACTAGCTATCTTTCACTGTTTACAGGTACTACTTTTTCGATTTTTGTCACTGGACAAATTTCTAAGAAAAAAATGTTTCTTTTAAAATTGTAGTCTCAGAAACGAGCTGTGGCCTATACACGCTTAAATACGGTACATGTTCATCTTGCCTTTCTCTGGAATGTCGATTGTCATTCACCTCAACATCCTTGTTTTCAGACCGTTGTGGTCTGTTCACTTTTCTGTGTTGGTTCACGTACCTCCTAAGGCCATTTACGATTTTTGAGATAATGAAACCCTGCGCATTCTTCTTGGGTGCACGATCGACACCTCTTGTGCACCAGTGGGATACTTTCTTGACTTTCTTACCATGAACTACAGAATCAAGGTTTGGAGGGCTCGTGAATCCTGAAGATAAAGCCCAAATCGGAAGCGCTCATTACACTACATCAGCAAAAAGAGCAACAGGCTAAAAGGATGAAAATCATGTCTGGGTAGGGAAGAGGGTGAATATCAAGGAGGTCTGCAGTCTTAAAGACTTCCGCTCTGACGAGGAATGGATACATCTGCCTAAAGCGCTCAGTGGCACGTTTTCCTTTGTCGTCACGCTTGATATGAGTTGTCGGGAGTTGAATCCTGTTGTTGTCGATACTCAGGTCCATGCGCTGACAATTCAGATGAGGTAGATAAGCTGAACTAGATAGTACAGAGACAAAAGATTGCATCAGCATTCACCTCTCGCTCTGCAGGTACAACAGTCCCGGAAGACACCGATGCTTTCTCTATGACTGCTAGCAGCATGGCGATGGGAGTGATTGCGGTGACACAAGCTTCTGTGTCGCTGGAATCACATACGTGCTTGCGCCTGATATTATCTATGAACATGATCTAGCGGGTCGAGGCTGGCTCTGTAAGCAGACAGCGGATTCAGTCATTGTGAAACTCTACAGTGCTAGGAGTTACCTTCATCCTTGTCCCAGAGCGTGCAAATGTTGTTGACAAGGAAAAAGCAGATAGTTGCAGATGGCCAGCATATGGATCGCGTCGACACTGTTAATGCCCATAGAAAGAAGGACGATCGGAGGATTTTGGGAGTAGCGTGTCCATGTCATTGATAAGAATGGGAGAATTGGGGAGTGAAGATCTGCAGTCGGGCATGAGAGTTACATTTGACGTACAAAAAGTCTTGTTAACCAGCACAGGACTGGCAGTATTAACCTCGGAACACTGATATATATGTTGAAGGGGAGTGTGAGTACCCATGACTATGTCTGGAGTGTCGCAAAGATAACCCAACTCATAAAAAATGACTCAATTTATAACTCATTTACCCTATTGACATACATCAGTCACTACTATCCTGTGATGTAGGACCAGCCAGTTTGACTGCTGGTACGTTTTCAAAACACCGGCAACCGTAGTGCATTCAGAGCGAGCGAGCGAGAGAGAGAGAGAGAGAGAGAGAGAGAGAGAGAGAGAGAGAGAGAGAGAGAGAGAGAGAGAGAGATCTTTTAAAAAGCGGCAACCAACATTCGACGTTGATACGATACTTGACTGTTTGACGAGAAAATACTGGCATTTAGTGTGCATTCCATCCATACAAGATAATACACATGTCGCAATTGTAATAGATTCTGAAGGCATGCTGAGAAAGGTGAAGAGAGGGATGCTTCGAGCAGAGTGGCAAGCTTTTGTAAAGGTCACGGGTAGTGAGCGTACTTTGGATCTTTTTTTCTCTCTCCAGGCTATGCCGGCGTAGTGGGTAATAAACAGGCAGACAGATTGGCTGGATCTGCACCACTGGGTAGTGAGTTGATAAATGACAAGGCAGATGTGGTCAAGGCCTTTTGGGAACAAGCGACGGAATCAGTAGAGAAACGTGGCGCGGTGATTTATGTCACAGGCGTGAGGGGAAGTTAAGTCCAACATGATGTGTATAAGGAGATACTCCGTACGTCACTCAGGCGCCAGTCCTTAACTATCCTGGTTGTACGGAACCTCACGCAAGACCCCTACAGCACGTCCTCGGATAATGTCTCAAATGAGCATTAACAGAGCTGTCAGGGGATCTCGGAGTTCGGCGGCCCCCAGAGGTGATGTGTCCCTGTGGCTCTCATCAGCCCGCCCCCAAACGCTTGGGTGAAAAATGTTATCAAAACTCATTAGGAACATGAGTAGGTTTGCCAAACGTACAGCCAAAATTACAACCCTTGGTTAAAAGACTGCGGAGTAAAGAGAACATTGTTCACTGCACATCCTTTGTTAACCCTCAGTGTCGTCGTCACCGCGCTGAGGTACACCACAACAGCAACCATCCATAGGCTGGCCATCCTTATACATCCTCGGTTAACCCCCAGTGTCGTCGTCACCGCGCTGAGGTACACCACAACAGCAACCATCCATAGGCTGGCCATTCATGTACATCCTCGGTTAACCCTCAGTGTCGTCGACACCGCGCTGAGGTACACCACAACAGCAACCATCCTAATTGTCCGACAAAACTAGATCATACGGATCAAAATCTGACCATCAAAATTTGTATTGAACTGAAAAAGACCGAATGTCCACACCCAAAGACCCCACTCGCCCGAGTGTTGGGACAAAACTGATAACGATATGCCTGATGCAGGATGTAAAATTCTGTCGGGCTAACGGCTCGTCAAAGAAATCTAACGTGCGAAGAAAAAAGAATGTACCTATCTGTGTGGTCACAAAAGTCCAAAACCCACGGGCTGCTCCCCGCCGACTTCCAGAGGGCGCAGCCCCTGTCGAGCGGGAGGCCTGATACGGTTGTGAGGTTAAGCAGGCATGTGCAGGACGTGACGATTCCTTGGGTGAGCCCAGAACCAGAGCGCCATGTGCCGGCTCTGCATGCATGGAAGCCTCCTTGGATGGCGGGGAATGCCCATGATCTGCCCCTGCCTTCCCTTGAGGGCTAACTGTTCCACAGGGGGCTGCCCCAAAGGGGTACTCCGAGGGCAATACCTGCGGAGGAGACAAAGTGGACACCACACAAATCAGGCAACGTCTCGACCCACACAAAACAATGGCCACAGTCAACCTAGAAATAGGCCCGACGTCTTCCTTCGAAGTCGGAGTACAGCTGCCCATGAGGCAGGGAAATGAAAAACGGTTGTACACGCAAAAATCAGGTCCAGGTGAAAGCCAAAAGTCCAAGCGGACGATTAACCGGGACCTTCTACTGGAATTCACAGCCGGTGATCGATTAAAAAAAAAAAAAAAAGTAGAGAAACGAGATTATTATGGCCTGGAGATAATGAGGCACCTGGGTGTTACCAGAGGGTCTGGCTGACTTACTACACTCAGAGGAAAGGCAAGACGGAAATCAGTTGGGGGGGGGGGGATTATGGAGTAATGCACGTAACACTATTATGTAAATTTTTTTGACGTTACAAGATATATCGGGCTCTCTAAAACAATGCTACAGGGCTCAGTAGAGGAAAAGAGGCTGACCAGGAAAGACCTAGATACAGAACTTGGCTCCCCCGTGTGGGTTCCGGGGCCCCATTGTGGGGAAAACAAGAATAGACCCACTGCCTCCCCAAAAGCATGTCGTAAGAGTCGACTAATTGAGGAGCTTCCTTTGAAGTCGGAGTGCATCTGCCGGAGAGGCAAGGAACCAACAGTCTGTATTCAAGAGAATGAGATGTGTAAAACTGATGCACACGCAACACTCAGGTTCTGGAGCAGGACTGCAGTTCAGTAGTGGAGGAGCAACCAGAACCTTCCGCCAGAGTTTACAGCTGGTGAACGCGAAGAAGAAGAAGAAGAAGAACTTGGCTGACTAGATAGGTCTCAAACATAGTCTGTTGCATCTGACCGACAGGTGGAGTCAACAGCAAGTAGCTTGGCGACTGTGAAGTCCAGACGAGCCAGAGCTTGGCTGATATACTGAATACTCTTCGAGAAGTAATACGTTTGCGAGAACCAAGTGCTGGAATCTGCACCACAACTAGACTGAAAATGTGTTGTCAGATAAGAGCACTATGCTGGAAGCCAAATAAGAATAGGAAACCAACATAAAACTGGTGTCATCCACTACTGCACGTTGTGGAATTTATTGTATGGGGGGGGGGGAATAAGTGGTGGGGGAGGGGCCTGAGCACTTATGGACCGAATCGTTCGACTTGCAGTGAGGATATGTGATGAACTGACTTTCACTTATTTGCGCAAATTTTAAAAAGTAGAAGTATAATCAAACGAAACAATTACATTTATTGTTTATTTTACTTGATGTTCAAAAATTTACTTTTTATATTCACTGTAATTATAATAAAATATTTTATCAATCTACCTATGTAATATTTTATTATATTTAATTTAAAATATTTTGATTACAATTTCTAAAATTGTTCCAGCTGAGTAGTAGCCATGCACACTTTTATAGAGAACAGCTGACCCCGTTACCTATAACCTGATTTTGGATGATGGCAGAACTACGGAAGCACACGACCTAACATGACGACTCTCAAAGTTGCCGGCTCCCTCGGCACCGGCCTGCTGTCAGGTAATCATGATTAATTTCATCGTTCATTCACGTACACATGTTAGAAACGATTGTGAGCAGAAATGTGTAGTGAATGGCATTTGTAAGCGGTTACTGGAATGACCTTAGTATGGTCTGATGGTGCTCTGAGTACTCTGACGTAATGAAATCAAACCAGCTTCTTTTATTTACATAGTAGCGGACCCAGCAACACGTTCTGCCACTTCATTTGTAAAACATACGCACAACAGTAATTAATTTGGCTAAACATAATTTGCATCATTGATTAATTCCATTTTACGCTGAAGTGTGTGCGTTACTTACAGTGAGGACAAGAATAGTGTAGTACTTTGCCGTTGTTGCTCTTATTGAACTCGAAAATAACCACAGGTACACTTACACTGCTGTACACACGCACACCACACACATTCTTGTAAATTAAATTTACAGGTGAGTCGGGGTTCTCATTACAATACACACATTTTTAATTAAATTGCAAAATCTAAGGATAATTAAAAAATACACACCTCTAAATCCCCCCCCCCACACACCACACACACACTAACTAGTGATGTGTGGCATCATCATCAGGTGCCATACTGAAAGGTGGCAGTTTGCATGACTGAAAATTACAAAGCTGTGGCTTCATAATAATGCTTAAATAATTATGTTAATTAAATTCTCTTTAAAACTGGAACACATTAGAGGGAATACTTATTACAACAACCTGATATCACAGCCACATGAAATTAGAGACTACATCATGATTGACACAGTCACTTGTTAGCAAACAAAAAAAAAATTACAAATTCACATAATTTCTGTAGGTGATTTTTTTTTTCTCCAAAAAAAAAAAAAAAAAAAAAAAAGGCAGTGGCAAATTGTCAGCAGGTGATGTTGATTTGTAGAGATATATTCTGTGTTAATGGTCTTGTTGTAGTGTACTCCCCAAACAAAGGTGCTAGAACCTGGGGGTTCAGGCTTCATGAGGCCTATCCTCCTCCCACTAATTTTTAGAGAGGGCTAGCCATCTGCTGACAGTGTCATTCATAGTACAACCTCAGTGGCTCCAGCGACCAAACCCAGGCATCTCCGGAAAAACGACACTTGTGAACCCAATGAAAAATCTGTGAAAGGAACCCACCCCCTTTAGTGCTTGAGGCAAATGGCTTGATCAGTCTGTCATGGAGTACTCTGAAAGGTGCAGTATGCAAGTATCACAGCTTTACTAGAAGTGGGCATGGCTCAACAAATGTTCTTTTTATGATGTGTAAAGATGAAAAGGTGGTTTTAGCAGAAATCTTTTGTCTCATCATGTTTTATGTTGACACTTAAATATTCATTTTAAGCAGTGTTTTTTCCTGTGTTCTTGTCCTGAAACATGTTGAAATGTCATGCAGAGTTCACCTATTGGCTTTGTTGAACAAATAAATGTTTGATCCAACAGGAAGGTTCAGTCTTCTGTACTGCAGAGTTTGTTCAAGTGCTGTTAGTAACACACCTAAACATGCCAGGTAATACAGTTTGATGAATTGTTGATAGTTAGATAATTAGAGACAGAGAGTGAATAAACAGATGACTTAATGAAAGTACATAGAACACGATTTTAGAATCAGCTAGATTATTGAGTTGTATAGTAGGTTCTTAACTTTGTTCTGAATTGGGGAAGAAAAAAGTTAGTAATGTGATGAACAGGTTAGCTAATTTTTCCATTGCCATGAAACCTGTTACATTCTTAGAATGACATGCCCTTACTGTATGCTATTTTGAATTAGATTCATTTTTTTTTAGTTTATTTCGTTATCAGTTGAAGATGAAGGTGGCTTAATTATGTGCTTGTTTACAGTTATGTTGGATCACCCATGTTTATGTTTTAGAAGACCTTATTAAGGACAAGAATCCAACAGTTTGAACCAGATTTGAGACTTGTTATTGTGTGACATGGTGAACCATCCTCAACCATGCTTATCTACATGGCACATGATGCTATTAATGATGATGAATAATGCAGAAGTTATTATATGTATCATAAAAACTTTTAAAGAAAAGAAAAAAAGGAGAATGACTCATAAAGGATGCCTCACCTATTGTTTTGACATTATATATATATTTTTTTCTAGGAGATAGTTATTATTAAAAATTACACAAGCAGAGCTGATGTGTGTGTGTATGTATGCATGTGTGTCGTAGGACGTCTGGAGAAAGTACTGGGTATACTTTTTGCCCTAATTATATTTTTTTCCCTTTAGTATATGTTAAAAAAAAAATCTGTGTGTGCAGTTACCTGTGTAGGTGTTGTTGGCAATGAAAGAGTTGATAGATTGACAGATTCTGCATTAGTTGCAGATGGCCGATGCCCTTAGAGAGATAGGACATTCTGAGGATTTTTGACATGTGTCCACATCATTGCTAAGAATACGAGAATTGGAAGTATATTTCAGCACAGCCAAGTACGACAGGCACACTGGATGCACAAAAAGTCTTGTCAACCAGCATAGGAGTAGCACTATTAACTGCGCGGCACTGATAAATTTGTTGAATGAGAAATCTGAGCACCGAAGGATTTATCCAGAGTGCTGTGAGGATAATCCAACTCATAACTTAAGCAGCTGTAATTAAATGCATTTGATTGTAAATTTCATGCCTTCAGAATAATGTTATTGCTTTTTCTTATTCCAGATCTTACAAGTCTGTTAGTGAAAAATCATACTCAAGTCGACAAGAGGCCAGTGAACCAACATTAAACAGTGCGGTGTACAAGTCAAAGTACCTAATATGTTCAGTGCCCGTGCCTTATGGGGCACTACCATATAATAGTCCTCTAAAATATGGCAGTCACCATGAACAATTCACTTCTCACAATTATTTCCCTTATTCTGTGATTCTAGATCAGAAAATTTTAAGCAACTCTCACTACCAACAGTTTAGGACTTTTCAAACTTCGGTTTCCTTGAGAAAGGAGGAATCCAAAGTAGAGAAGACTGTGAAAGCTTTGAAAGATAGTGCAACCGAGAAGCAGACAGCGCCCGTTGAAGCAGAGGAAACAGCTGTTGTTCCTGCTAAAAAGTCCCTGTTGCAGAAGATTGTTGGAGTCTGCAAACATTACTATCATGGCTTTCGACTCTTGGCTATTGATGTCAAGATTAGCTCCAAGCTGCTGTGGCAGTTGTTGAATGGGAAGACTTTGACCAGAAGAGAGCACAATCAGGTAAGTGGATTACAGTTTCTGAATACAGGCTAAAGAAGTTTTTCTTCACTTTTGGACTCATCAGAGAGAATAGCTGTGAATATACAAGAGAAAGCAGGTAAGTCACCAAAAGATATTTAAAAAAAAAATGAGATTTAGACATGGATACCATTGACATTTTCACTGACATTTTCCATTTATATCAAGATAATCTCAACCTACATTGATTTTTATATTCACTTTCTGCTCCAATCCTTTCAAACCTACAGCATAGAGCAAGGGCTCTGCTTTCTTACTTTCTTAGCCGCTTTGACATCTTAGGCTTAGTCTTTGTTTCTGCCGTTTATTCCCCCAATGGAGCATAGGCCTTCAACCAGACCACCCTATCTTTGCCACTGTGTGAGCTAACCCTCCATGTCCTTTCCCATTTTGTTTTGTTTTTTGTTCTTTTATAAAACCCAATTCTCTTCTGAATGTTTTTTTTCCCCCCTATCTTTATTCTTTTGACCCTGTGGGCTCTATTTCAGGGACATTTACTAAATATATATTGTTATCAGGTTTTCTCAGTATGTCATTTCTAATGCTAGTGTCGTTTTGAATTCAGTGGAATTTTTGTTAGTTCTTTCCCAGAGCTGCTCATCCTCTGTAATATTCTTGACATGGTTATCGCCAATGTAGCTTTTTAGCAGAACATTTATATTCAAGGCTAAGCTTGCTCTGTAAGGCAGATGTTGAAGAAATTTGTTGTTGAGTTTTCTGGTGCATAATTCATGAATGAGCTGAATGTGGTCTGTAATGGAGCAGTAATCTTCCTGTCAGTAGGTTTGGGGTTTTCTTTGAGTTGCATCCTGTAACGTCAGTATAAATTCAGCAGTGACATTGTTGCCTAGCGGACCAGCATAACTCCTGTGGTTGTTCCACAGTAGTAAATGACTTTCTCTGCAGATAGACATTTCTGTTGTTGTTGCTCCAAAAGGTGTTTTCATTGCATTTAAGCTTGCTGTATTTCAAGATTGTTGTAATGCAACAATTATATATTCTTAGTATGAATCCTATTGTCCTTTTTCCTTCATCTAATTTCTGTGAGTCCACCGCAGAGTCACACTTGTTTGAAAAGATAATCCTGCCTCTACTGGGTGTTAATCTCTGACCACTGTTTTGGAAGGCAAGTGCCCTAACAGTTTGTTAATTTGTTTAACACGTGTATAAAAACAGCTTTACATGTGTGCATAATATTCACGTTTCTGTCTTTCTACACAGCTTGTGAGAACCACGGCAGACATGTTTCGACTGTTCCCTTTGCTGGTGTTCATTCTGGTGCCCTTTGCAGAATTTCTGCTGCCTTTCGTGCTTCATTTCTTTCCCCAACATGCTGCCCAGTACTTTCCAGGAATCTAAGGATGAGGTGTGTAAACATAATTTTTATGATTATTTATAAACAGTTTAATTACTTTTTTTTTTTAAAGATGTCTATAGTTTGTTTTCTTCTTTGTGTTCACTGGCTGTAAACTCTGGCAGAAAGTTCTAGTTGTTCTTCTACCTCTGGATTTTAGTTTTGCTCCAGAACCTGAGCATTGGTTGCACATCTGTTTTACAGATCTGACTTAGTAGTATGCAGACAGTTGGTAGTAGTATGCAGACAGTTGGTTCCTTGCCTGTCAGCCAGATGCACTCTGACCTTCAGAAAGTCGACTTTTTTAAAAACTTGTTTGTTGGTTATGCAGTGGGTCTGTTCTTTTATTCACCCCCACCTGGGAAGGGCCAGAACCCACACAGGGAGTGTGTGTGTGTATATATATATATATATATATATAAAACAGTTTTGATGTGCAGGCAGAGATGGTGCTCTTTTGTGCACAAGTGGTTCTTTGCTTTGTGGGGAATTCTTAGGTAGAGTCAGCTGATGTTAAGCAGAATGGAGTCTTTTTTTACAGTGCTTGCCATTGTGGCGTTGGTAATCAAGTCTGACCAGACCCTTGTGTCTTGTGTACCGCAGTCATTTCTGATACAGAGTTCTTCTTTGCCCCGGCGGAAAGCTTCTTCTCTCCTGGTCTTGCTCCTCTTCTTGTTTAGTCTGGTTTTCCTCTTCTTGTGTGTGACAAAATAATGTGTATTGTTATTTTTTTTGGGTACTTAAGAGACCTAAAAATATAAAGGTGGAGGAGACAGCACTTACTGAAACGTTGAGGTACCTAGTTGGTACTTGAGTCAGTAGAGCATTCCTAGTGTTTGATTCCTGGCCATACTTTGTAAAGATAAAAATGGACACTTGTAGTATAAATGGTCACCAAGCACACTCTCTCTGCCGCTCTATTCATTAACCGTGTTGGTATTTCCTGTATGTGGCTGTCATATTGCACCAAATAATTAGTATCTATGGGCCTCTCAAGAAGTATAAAAAATAAGTAAACTAATGATGTAGTCATGTATCAGGATCAGTTGTGATCCAACTATATATCTGCCTAATAGTTAGTCACAGGGAGCAGAAAAAGAGCACAGGAAAGAAAAACAAGGCACTGAAAAGATACTATTCAGAACATAAATAGATAGGAAGAAAATTGAATTGTGGCAGAACTGTCAAATGTGGAGGCAAGGCATACTAGTGCAATGTTAACTACCAGAGTAATGCTTCAAATTATAGAAAGGAAGAGGAAGCATTTTGTGTAGTAAACTAATTCTTTCTTCTTTGCATTCACTGGCTGTAAACTCTAGCATACAGTTCTGGTTGTTCGTCCATTTCTGGACTTTAGTCTTGTTCTAGATCTTGAGTTTTGTGTGCACATTTGTTTTATAGATCTGGTATATTTTTATGCAGGCTGTTGGTTCCTTGCCCCTCAGACAGATGCACTGATATCTTCGAACGAAGTCACTAATTAGGTGACTCTCATGACATGCTTGTTAGGAAGACGGTGTCTCTGTTCTTGTTTTCCCCCACAATGAATCCCCAGAAGCCACACGGGGAGTAAACTAATTGAATATATATGTTCAGCTGTGTGTTCAGCTCTGCATCATTGCTTAAATTAGAGGGTAGGAGGATAATAAAAACAATATCAGTATTGTGACTTAACTTTGGCTTGTCCATATGCATAGGTGTCATATGCAGTTGATAGTTTGAAGTAAGTTTCTAAATTAAAAATTTGAAGAAAAAAAATTATTTTTATGAACTACAATCTGTTTCAATTCCTAGACACTTGGTTACCGAGTTGAACAGCATAGCTGTAAGTTTAGCATTAAGTAAGATAATAGATAGTATAATGCTTTACATAGTAGGCAACTGACACTACAGTAAAATATTGAATGTCTCAAAAGTATTCCATCTGTTAGCATTCACTAGTGCGTTTGCATATTGTTATGTTGTTGTCCCCTGTGTGGTCTTACAACACTTGCATCCCACATTATTTCTTCTACAGCAAGCTGAAAAGGAGAAATTTAAGAAGACCCTGAAAGCAAAAATTGAAATGGCCAAGTTTTTGCAAAAAACCATCAAGGAATCTGCCGTTGAAGCCAAGGGGAAACAGGAAGGCCAGACAGTGGAGTCCTTTGCTCAGTTTCTTGATAAGGTAATTTTGTATGAATTGTCAGCATGTTGCTGATGTTTATTAAATTATTATTCTTCTTCACATTAACCAGTGAAAAGTTCTGTTTATTAAATTATTATTATTCTTAACAATAACCAGTGAAAAGTTCAAATGTTTATTAAATTTTTTTCCTTCTTCACATTAACTGGCAAAAAGTTCTAGGTGTTGGTCCACTTTTGGACTTGTTCCAGAACTTGAGTTTTGCTTGCACATCAATTTCACAGATCTGGCTTATTTGTATGCAGACTGTTGGTTCCTTGTGTCTCAGGCAGATGCACTCCAACTTTGAAGGAAACACTTCTAATCAGTTCTCTTTTGCAACATGATGGGCAGTGAATCTATTCTCTCCCCCTCACACACACACACACACACACACGCTGGGGCCCCAGATCATATACAAGGAGTGTTTATTATAAGGGTCCTAATTCTTTACATAATTTTCATCTTGGGATTTCTTCTATGATGATGTCCGTGTCATGCCAGTATTTATTAGCCTGCTTTTGCCATTTTTCTGTAAGATCTGTTTTAGAAGATGTTCATGTCATGAAACATTGTAGCGGTTGTTTTGTAAAATCTCTATGGAAGAATGCTGAAACAAGTGCCTCAGTAAATGATTGTAGTGTGTTAGTGCTCGCAAAAAACACACACACAAAACACACATTTGTAACAGGTACAGCCTTTCATCCACTCTTTATTGTGCAATCATTTCCTGTGGTATAAAATAACTTAGTCTCTTTTTTATTACATGCTTGTTAAGGGCTGTATGTTTAGTCCCTCCCTCCCCCCACCCCGCACCAAATATAGACTCAAAACCATGTAGGAAATGTTGATTTTTGATTGTATAGAAAGATTCAGAACTGATAATTCCATTCTTTTTTCCCCCCAGATAAGAAAGGAAGGAGTAAAACCGAAAACAAAAGATATTATGAAATTTGCAAAACTTTTCGAAGATGAGATTACCTTGGACAACTTGACACGTTCCCAGCTGCGTGCCTGTTGCATCCTGTTGAATATCACGCCAATTGGTAGCGATGCACTTCTGAGATTTATACTTCAGATGAAGCTTCGTGGTCTTCGTGCAGATGACAAGGTAATTCTTTTGCTGGCCATTGTTTGATAGTCAGAGTACTTTAAAAATGTTATTCTAGAAATTCTCGCGCATGGATCAGAAGTTCGTGGATTCACTCCCTGGTGGAGCCGGACTTTAAAAAAAAAAAGACCTTGACTCCCAGGTCGACCCAGCCATGGGTGGGTACCGGGTGCAGTCCCGTAAAGTAAAGGTGACCAGTGTGATGCTGACCACATCACCCATCTTGTGCCGATGGGTCTATAAAAATACAGATCTAGGCCTCTATGCCCTATGTGCCTAAAGGCGTGGAAAAAAGGACCTTTACTTTTTTTTTAAATTTAGTTTTTTCAATTCTAGAAATTAGGATATAATTGATATAGTTTTAAAACTAAGTTATGTATTTTCAGTTTGATGTTATTTCATTTTTAATATATGCCAGTGAACTACTAAAAACATAGAACGAAAATTAAATGCTTTTGAAAATAAATGCTTGAAGAAATTTATGAACATTGTATTGGATAAACTCAAGACTGGTTAAAAAATGTCTGGACAACCACATACATCAACATTTAAAAGCTATTACTGGGCACATCCTGAGAACAAGCGAGAGGAGGATCGCCAAACAGAGACCCTGAAATGAAAAAAATGCCAGATTGAGGAAGGGAGGACATCCGAGAGAAACCCCGAATTGAGCCTTGCTGAAAGTGCTGGACTGGATGTTATCCATAATATCAGAAGGTTTGCACATGATATAGAATGGGGAATTAGACTGTGAGCCTTATGTGACATATAGTGGCATGACTGGAGGATGATGTTATATGATTCTGATGTTATCTAGGACAGAAAGTGTGTTATAATCCTTCCATCTTGTAGATCCTCTTGTATATAGAGTGTTTCTGATGTTATCCTTCCATCTTGTAATCACATTTCTGATTTTGTTCCATCTTGTAGATTCTTGTTATAGAGTGTTTCTGATGTTATCCTTCCATCTTGTATCTTTGCAAAATTTCCATTCTTGAGATCCTCTTGTTAAGGGTTTCTGATCCTTCTTCATCACTTCCTCTATAGATCCGTTGTTATAGAGGGTTTCTGTTTATGGAGGGTTTCTGAAATATAAGGTAGATCCTCTGATAGAGTCTTGCTCTTCTGGCCATAGATAGATCCTCTTGTTATAGAGTGTTTCTGATGTTATCCTTCCATCTTGTAGATCCTCTTGTTATAGAGTGTTTCTGATGTTATCCTTCCATCTTGTAGATCCTCTTGTTATAGAGTGTTTCTGATGTTATCCTTCCATCTTGTAGATCCTCTTGTTATAGAGTGTTTCTGATGTTATCCTTCCATCTTGTAGATCCTCTTGTTATAGAGGGTTTCTGATGTTATCCTTCCATCTTGTAGATCCTCTTGTTATAGAGGGTTTCTGATGTTATCCTTCCATCTTGTAGATGATGTTATCCTTCCATCTTGTAGATCCTCTTGTTATAGAGTGTTTCTGATGTTATCCTTGTTTCTGAGTTATCCTCCATCTTGTAGATCTTGTTATAGAGTGTTTCTGATGTTATCCTTCCATCTTGTAGATCCTCTTGTTATGGAGAGTTATCCTTCCATCTTGTTTCTTGTTATGGAGTGTTTTCTGATGTTATCCTTTCCCTCTTGTTTATCTTGTTAGTATCCTCTTGTTATAGTAGTCCTCTTGTCTGATGTTATCCTTCCATCTTAGATAGAGTCTGATGTTATCCTCTTCTTGTAGATCCTCTATAGAGTGTTTCTGATGTTATCTTTCATCTTGTAGATCCTCTATCCTTCCATCTTGTAGATCCTCTTGTTATAGAGTGTTTCTGATGTTATCCTTCCATCTTGTTCTCAGTCTACCATGTGCTCTATGTTTAGGTCCTTCTCCTCTTTTAGTGTATGCCTTGTGCGGTGTGACAGAAAACCCAAGCTTTAGGCAATGATGTACAGAAATGCACAGATTTTTATTTATTTGATTTATTGTATTACTTGTTGCTTCTCCAGATGATCCAGAAAGAAGGTGTCGAGAGTTTAAGCATCAGTGAGCTACAGGCGGCAAACAGAGCACGGGGTATGCGGGCCCTAGGGGTGTCCGAGGAACGTTTGAGGGCCCAGTTGCAGCAGTGGTTGCAGCTGCACCTGGAGGAGAAGATTCCTACATCTTTGCTCCTCTTGTCCAGGGCATTGTATCTGCCTGAAACACTTTCTACAGAAGAGAAACTTGGTGCTACTATCACACAGCTAGCAGAAAGTGCTGTATGTTGACATTTTTCTTCATTCTATATGGTTTTTTTTCACAATTCTTTAAATGGGCTCTGGGAGCTATATTGGGGGGGGGGGGGGGGGGGGGGAGACCAACTGTTCCTTAACAAGCTTGTCATAAAAGGAGATTAGTTAAGAATTTGCTGAAACCGGATGTGTTGGATTGAAAGGCACAGATGTCGCAGCCTAGCTGTAAACAACACAGCATGCCAACTAGCCTTTTAGGCGAACGCAGAAGTATGCATAAAATATTTTTGTGAAACGTCTTGCTTGTAACACACAAGTTTTGGTGATATAGTGATTTTTACTATGGATAAAGCATTAAATTGTGTCAAGTGATTAGAAGGACTGTAAATATCAACTTTTTTTTTTATTTTTTACAATAGACAGAAGGCTGTGGGTAGACATGACTGTTGACACCACAGGGCATTGACTGTAAGAAGATTCTTATCCTGTGGCCTTGTCATTCTTATTTTGATGTGTGTGTGTTCCTCTGAAAGATGCTTTCAGTTCTATAATTTTTTCCAGTGGGACATTTTCTCGTGTGTAGGTGCCCACATAGATTAGCTGATATTAATGTTCCCTAGGTAGAGCTAAGCTAAGGGTCACAGACTGAAAAGAGGAAGGTCCTGGATGGCACAAGCTGAAGACACAATTAGACGTGTGTAGGCTAGATACATTTTGGCGAGGAGAGGAGTGGGTCACAGTGTCTGTGCCAGAACTGGCCAGCTGGTGCTGCAGAAATAGAATAGTTCAACAAATGTTTCATGACAATTCCTGCCCAGTGATGATGTGTATTGATAGTTTTGTGTTAAGAGGCAGACGAAGTTCATAGGAAAAGTGAATGGATGTCATGTAGTGCAGTCAAGCCTGGCATATGATAGCACAGTGTCTACTTTGAGAATGGAGATGAAGGCAGTCACTGCTGCCTTCCGTTGGTTTGAGAATCAGCTGTTCACACATGTCATAATTGTAAATGACTCACAGAGCATGTTGAGAAAACTGAGGACTGTGCGTGCAGAGTGGCAAGCATCACTTCAGATATCACTGGTAGTAAGCGGCCTTTGGATATTTTCTGCAGGTTATGCCGGTGTCTTTTAGAAACGTGCAGGCAGATAGACTGGCCGGTTCTGCACCACTTGGTGATAAATTGATGTATGACACACTAGACATTGTGGAGGCCCTTTTGCGAGTGAGTGAACAATGAGGGAGGCACAAAGAGATCATTAAGGTCTGAGGAGAATGTCGCTTTTGAGGAGTTACCAAGAAATCTGGCCGTCGCTCGGCACTCAAGGGAAAGGCAAAATGGATATACAATCAGACAGTTTCTTGTGCCATTGGAGTCCTGAGTACTGTGATGTTGATTCCTAAATCACTGTTTATGTTTTTAAATATGCTTATCATAATTTATAGTTTGTTTTTTTTAAACCTTATTATCATTAATCTGTTTATTTTGTCTGAGATGTATGATTTTAAATGTTCTCTTCACATTCACCGGCTGTAAACTCCAGCTGGAAGTTCTAGTTGTTCATCTTCTTCTAGACTTTAGTCTTGTTCCATACCTTGAGTTTGGTGACCACATCCGTTTTACAGTTCTAGCTTATTTATTTAGTAGACTATCGATTCTTCGCCTCTCAGGCAGATACATTCCCACTTTAAAGGCAACATCCCTAATTAGTTGACTCTCACAAAATGCTTTGTTAGGTGGCACAGCCCCCACCCCCGTGAGACCTTGTAACCCACGGGGGAAAAATGTGTCATTAATGAGAGAGCTAGACAAGGTATTATAAGAAATCAGATAAAAAACACAAGAATTAAATAAGCCATGGGGCAAACGTGCTTACCACTTCTGAAGTGTGTTTCTCTTGTCATAATTGCAATCAAGTATTTCTCATAACCACAACATGGTATTTCTCAGGCTGATGAGGCTAAAGTTAAGATGGCTGAGATGACAGGTGAAACTGTAGACAACAAGACAAAGTTGGAGATCATAAAACACGAGGAGGCTATCATTGCTGCTGAGAAGGAGGCGTTGGCCAAAGAGGCTAGGGTGAGTGAAGTATTTCTATGATAAATGTGCATCTGTTACATAACAAAAAATGTGTATTATGTTAATATATTCATCTTCTACATAAGTAATGAAGAAGAGGAAAAGTATTGACATCTTGAAAGGTCTGAACATCAAGGAAGATTGACTAATAAACAGCATCCTGTCTCGGAAAGCTGAAATAATTTGGTCTTATCAAGCGCCACGACGGATTGGAAAAAATTATAGCAGAAGGCAACCAGGAAGATGGGGCAGGCTCAGACCGACATGAAGATGAGCACAAGATATAAGTGACTCCTTGAGTATGAAAGTACATGAGGCGGGAGAACTGGCGAGAGACCGAGTTTCTTTCAGGCAGACCATGATGAGAGAGACGTTCTGCAAAGGATCTTCTACATGATGAGGGAGGTAAATAATTAAATTAACATATTCATCTACCATAAAACATATAGAGATTATGCTAACTTCATCTACTGCATATCGTAATCATGCTCCTTTTTTTGGCTTTTCACAATCTTCCGTGTTTTTTTTTAAGGATACAATTTAAAAATACATCACTAGACACCCTCCCCCACAAACCCCCCACACACACACGCAGGGTCACACTCACGGCCACCCTCCCGCCATTGGAAGAAGCACATCACCCCAACACGATCACACACACAGTATGACTGCTCTGTCGATACTTCTTCTCCACTCACCATTTTAGACACAGCCTTTCATTTCTTTTCACGTGACATGTCCACATGTTTGTACAACCAAGATAGTTTCTTGAGGCAGGACTTCTAGATGCTGTCAACCCAATCTAGTTGAAATTTTATCTCACTAGTAATGCATTAGTAAGCACAGCACTAGAGTAAATGATGACACCAGAAGGCTGAAGAAGAAAAATGGTAGAAGAAGAATTTAAAAAATAAAAAAGATGCTAGACAGTTTTGGCATCAGGACATTTAAGGACATCTGTATCAGAAACAATTGGAAGTACAGATTTTACAGCCATGATTACCGATGCTAATTTCACAGACTAAAGAACTAGAACTTAGTACAATTGTTGTAATATAGTCAACAACAAGGACATCTGTATCAGAAACAATTGGAAGTACAGATTTTACAGCCATGATTATCAATGCTACTTTCACAGACTAAAGAACTTAGTACAATTGTTGTAATATAGTCAACAACAAGGACATCTGTATCAGAAACAATTGGAAGTACAGATTTTACAGCCATGATTACCAATGTTACTTACACAGACTTAAGAACTTAGTACAATTGTTGTAGTATAGTCAACAACAAGAACGTCTGTATCAGAAATAATGGAAGTACAGATTTTACAGCCATGATTACCAATGCTACTTTCACAGACTAAAGAACTTAGTACAATTGTTGTAGTATAGTCAACAACAAGAACGTCTGTATCAGAAACAATTGGAAGTACAGATTTTACAGCCATGATTACCAATGCTACTTTCACAGACTAAAGAACTTAGTACAATTGTTGTAGTATAGTCAACAGCAGTTCACAGATATTCTTGAATATAGATTTCAGGCTGGTGTGTTGTTGATGCTGATGACCATGATTACAGATAATCACTTTTCTTTTTTTCCCTACAGCTTCTCGAGCAACAAGGTATTCGGGACCAAGCTGAAGCCAAAGCTGCAGAAACTGCTATGGAAGCTCAGTTGAACCTGGATGATACAGCCAGAAGCTTGGAGACATCACCTAGTGAAAGTAGGATTCTAGCTGCAATGAAACATTCTTTAAAAAAAAAATTCTGTCTGTGTGGGTTATAGGGCATTTCTATGTGGGAATAATCACCCAACTTTTTTTTCTTCTATAAGCTTCTCGAGCAAAAGGCGACGGGATTAGGGGTTTGCTAAAATCAGATGTGTTGGGCAGATATCGCAGCCCAGCAGTAAACCAGAACATAATATGTCAACTGCCATTTGAAGCGTGAATGTAGAATAAGAGGAAAAAGTAATTAAAAAAATAATGTCATGGCAGCTTGGCATGTTAGGAATTATGATGCTAGGCTTTTTATTGTCTTCATCAAATGACATCCAGTGTGGTCTTGACTGAATTACCGTTGTCTTGGGGACTCGCCGTGGCGTATCGGCTAGATGCTTGCATGTGAATTGGAAAGGTCGTGGGTTCACTCCCTACCGGAGGCAGACTTTTTTTCCAAAATAACCTTGACTTCCAGGTCGACCCAGCCTTGAGTGGGTACCGGGTGCAGTCCCGGAAAGTAAAGGCGGCCAGCATGATGCTGACCACATCACCCATCTTGTGCCGATTGGTGTACAAAAATATAGTTCTTGCCCTATGTGCTCTATATGCCTAAAGGTGCGGAAAAGGTACCTTTACTTTACTTACTGTTATCTTGGCTTGATCGCAATTTGAATATGAAGATCAGTTACCGATATTACTGGAAAGCAAAATCAAAGAAGGCAGTAGGAATGGTGGTGTGGGGGGGGGGGGGGGGGGGGGGGGGGGTAAAGGGGGGAAAGCAAAAGCCTCAGGTATTGCCGCCTAGCTGCAACATGTCAGCCACCTTTTTAATTGTGAATGCAAAAGAAGAAGAAGCTACAGGCAGAATATCAAAGGTAGTCCCATTACAGTGACTGTTGGTGATGTGTGAAGTGTCAAACCTCATGTGTTCTAAGCCATCACATACAAGATGGGATGGCCATTTCTGTTCTTCATCACTTTTCTTTGCCAGGCAGTTCCCATGCTTTCTGAAAATCACAGTCCAGATTGTAGTGAGGTTGGGTCATCAGTGGATCTGTATTGATTGGGGAAATAAAAATAATCTACCTCTGCTGGGGATCGAGCCCAGATTCCCCTTGTGAGTTCCAAGCACGGAGTGAAAGGAAGGGTAGACTCATTAAGGTAATGTCAAGGGGATCAGTTTCATTGCACTGGGTTTTATCCCCCATGGCTCGATCTTTTCCCCGCAGAACGGCTAACCACCTGCAGAGACTGTCACACAAAGCATGATCATCGTAGCTCTGGCAATGGTCCCCAAGGGTCTCCATAAAAATTGCCCTTGTGAACCAAAGAACACAGTTGTGAAATGAACGAGCCTGGCTATAAACCACAGTACAATTTACCAACCACCATTTTAAGGGTAAACACAGGAAAAGAAGTCTTACACCGATCTCTGATGAGCATCAACACTTTGAATATAGTTATATTTCACTGGCTGAGTTCCTTCTGAAATTTTTTTTATGCATGGCAAGATCTGTCATGCTTGTCTTCAAAGCTTTATTGTGTTCTTGTTTGTAAATTGTTCTGGTTTTTTTTGTCAAGTATTTTTAATTACTTACAGAAAGATGCATTGCAGTCATCAGTATCACATAGTGTAAATTTTGTTTCTTCTCTCACCAGTCCTGATTGATCATGCTGAAGCACTGCAGGCATCCCCAAGTGAGAAACTGAAACAAGAAGAAGCAAACAAGATCTCTGCCCAGGATCTGGATGAGATGGAATCTGTGCTAGAAGAGATAGCTAAAGAGAGAAGGCTCAACATTGAACAAGATGCCTTGAAGGGTCTAAAAGAGGAGGTTTCGGAATACAAGGAGGTAATTGCATTGAATGTTTATCTTTCTTATGAGGCAGTTGATATGTAGAGCATATAATCTATTTTGTTCCATCAAATTGCCGCTCTTGCAAATTTCCACATCACCACTGTCCACAAGTTAGATGTACAAAGCGAGCCCACAATTTAGGGAACAAGTTTAAAAAAAAAATATATGCTTCATATTGTCCAAGCTTGGTGCATGCCAGATGTTCCATATGAGCATCGATCAGGAAGGCAGTTATTAACCAGAACTCATCTCAGAGGACACAGAAGGTAATGGAAGGTTTCTGCCTTTGAGTGCTGAAATGCATGTATGTGATTATTCTGGTTAGGTTTGTTACAATGCACCCCCATTAATTGAAAAGACATTCCTGTTATAAGCAAACCAAACCTGTGAAAATACCCTTTGAAACTGCCAGTGTAGCCTGTGTCAAGACAAGCTTAGTTATTGGATGTGTTAGCCTGCTGTAAATAGTCATAGCACAAATTCCATTTAGCAAGTAAAACAAATACAGGATAAGTGTAGAAGTTATCTACAGTGATATCTTAGAAGTTCAAATGACCCAAAACTCCAAATAACTTGGAATCAGAACGAAATGCTGCCTTAGAGCTCAAATGCCGCCTTGGAAACTGAACACCTGGCACATGCTGATCATGCTGCTGAGCTAACAGTGCAGGAGCTTAGAACCTTCACTAGCAGCAGAAGGAGAAAATGTTCTCCAGGGAGGAAGATGTGTTAACTGGAAGGATTACCACTGCTGAAATACAAGATCTTTTAACCATATGGTTGAAAATGCAGGATCTTGTTGAGAGGTGGCATCCTGATAGAGCTTTAGTTAACAAGTATGCTCATGTGTTCAGTGATGATATTATTGAACATTTTAGAAAAATTGAAACTGGTTGTCCAGCTTCAGAGCATTTGAGAACTCTGACTGACAACAAAAACTAGTGACCCCAAACCCCCCCCCCCCCCCCCCCCCAGTGGTGAATAACTACGATTTGAAACACCCGATAGGATTCTTGATGTTATTTATCAAGGAACAATAATCTCGATAAATCTCCCTTCCTCCTGCGTCTATGTGCTATGTCACCATTTTAATCAAAGTAGAGTCAATTCAGTGTGTGTGTTTTCTTATTTATTTATGTTTATTCAAATATTATCATCATGTATTACTACATTTACACTGTACTGTATTTAAGAAAATACATTTTAAAATGTGAGTTTGTTGGACCTTGGAACAGATTAATTTAGTTTCCATTATTTTTAGTGGAAAAATTGCCTTGGAACTCAACAATTTGGAGTTTGATTTCTGCCTTGGAACTCAACAATTTGGAGTTTGATTTCTGCCTTGGAACTCAACAATTTGGAGTTTGATTTCTGCCTTGGAACGGATTACGTTTGAATTCTGATGTACCGCAGTATTTTGTTACTAAAAACTGCTCACTTCAAAAAGGGTAAAACAACTGTACTCAGTGGTGTTATCTTTGGATAAAATGCAATTTTTGTGGTTTTGTTTTTTTTAATCAGTGATCATATAATTTTTTTTAATTTGACTGGTTCTTATTTCCAGGACCTGGAGGATTTGAAAGATGTGGCTGTAGTTCTTGGAGAGCAGCAAAAGCAGTTTGAGGAATCTAAGGCAGCTCGGAGACTGGCCAAGAAGGTTGATCGCATGATTTCTAGACTGGACACGGTCATGACCGGTCTTCAGGAAGAGAAGAGTAGCATTCAGGAGAAAATGTCCAAGGAGGAACAGACTGTGGAAGCGGTTGGGGATGTTACACAACAGGTCCAAGAAAAAATTGATCAATTCAAGTAGGTGAAATCTGTTAATTTTTTCTGCTCCTCCTCTGCCTCCTTCTTCACCTCTTTCTCTTCTTTTTCTTCTTCTTGTGTCTGGCCTTGAACAAACATCAGTAGTCTAAATTCCCATATATTGTCCCATATTTTGATAAAGTCGATGTTGCTTATACTATTATTTATTGCCCAGCTAATTAAGTTTTCTACCCTATTTGTCTCTGTCTCTACCTTTCTTGCGCCTTATATTTGTTCCCAATTTGTTCATGTTAAATAATGAGTATATGTGTTTTCTTGAATTGCCCAGTTTGTGAATGCAGCCTAATCAGCAATTAGTTCCTGCCTAAAACTGAAAATTTAATTTAATTTGAAGAGCAAAATATAGATTAAGATAAACAGTACTTAAAAAGTAAATCATTTAAATGGCACAGGTACTCCATGTCTTTTCACACATCCCCTAATGTTCTGAATCAATTACTGATGATAATTCTCCTAACAGTGAATGCAGAATAAGAAGACTCCATGCTATAGTCTTACACCATCTGTCATTATTTCACTTATCCTGCCCTGTGCCTCTTCTGCCACTGATCTTTCTAGTCATCACAGTAGAATATGAAAGCTATAGTTGAAGTAAGTAATACTCCACATGTCAGTCAGTCAGTAGCATGTTCTTTGCAGAACTTTGTTCCTACAACAACCTTCCAGAAAACTTCTAGATCACAATCAAGATGTCCCACATCCGAAACACCCATCTGGTGATCATCCACCGCATCTTGCACCCATCTTCTCTTTGGCCTTCCTCTTCCTCTCTTCCCAGGCATATACCCCTCCATTATAATTCTCTCTAAACTTTCATGACGTTTCAAGTGACCAAAATATTTAAATTGTCTGTGTTTTAATGTCTTTATAGCCAGCCTTCTTCAGTTCTTGAAGTATGAATCCATTTGTTCTTTTCTTTATCCATGATATTCTTAGAACCCATCTATAACATGTGTATTCAAAGGCATTTATGCGCTGTTCAGCTTGTTTAGTAAGTGTCTAGGTCTCACAGGTGTATATTGCAATTGGAAAGATACATGCTCTTAGAAATCAAATTTATGTAGTTCTGTCTGTCCCACTACATAATTTATTCAGTTGTTTTAGTCTCTAAAAAGCTATTGATATTCATTGTTTAATTCCTTTCATTAATCACCAATGTTGGTAATCAATGACCCAAGATATTCCGGAATTTTCTCCAACCCTATGTACATTTTAGATTTGTTTGTATTGCTTGTATTTTCAGATCAAACATTATATCCATTAATGAAATGATTGATGCCTTGAAGCGCTTGAAGAAAGTTCCCAGTGATTCCAAGCTGCATCTTATCTTCCAAGTTCTTGATCAAGACAAAGATGGGATCATTGACATCAATGATGCCTTGCGGGTATGTTTCTTTCCTATATTTCAGTTGTCATATATTAGCCCATGGCAGATTTTGCGGAAATCAGATGTTGGGTCAAGAGGTGCAGATATCGTAGTCTAGCTGTAAACCACAACATACTAGCTGCCTTTTTAAGAGCAAACACAGAAGCCTATGACAAGCTTAATTGTTCTGTTTAAAGCAAGGTTCTAAATTTTATTTATTGGGTTGACAGTGCTATTTCATACAGATGGTACACAAAGTCTATCAAAGCTTGCATTTTTAAATACTTTGAAAACCAAATATAGGTCCTAGAAATGTGTAAATACAGAAGAATGGACCACATTGACTGAATCAAGAGCCAAAAAATTTTGGTAGCTTAGAAAAGCTAGGATCATGATCCTTGCATACTAGAGTTTGACCGCCATGGTCTGTTTATTTAAAGAAGAAAAGAAAGGAAAGATTCTCAGGGTTTTTGGACAGTAGTATGGGCATTTTTGGCCATGTAACAAGACAAGAAATATCAGAGACATTGAAAAGTTCTATATATGAAGCAAACAGAAGGGCCCGTACGAGAGCTCTTCCTCCCTTGATGCGGTGAGGCATTCCAGTAGTAGAGGAAAGAAGAAGTATGAAAGCATGTGGTTGGGGCCTTACCGTATAATGTTCCCAAAGACAATAGTGGATGCATTGTAGCCAATCTTCACTGTAGATACGGCACATACTTTTTTAAAAATGATTTATTCTTTATATGTAGTCCGCTATGAAAAAGTGTTTGATAAATGTGAAATTGTGTAGAACAGCGTAAAGTAGTGTATTTTCTTGTTCACAGGTACTGGAGCTACTCAGTCAAGAGCATCTAAAGTTGAGCGCAAATCAGTTAGATGAAGTGCTTCATCTGCTGAAACATGAAGCCATACTGGAGGAAGAAGAGCAAAGGAAGGAAAGAGAGGAAAGGGAACGGAGAGAAACAAAAGAAAAACAAAAAGAGAAAGAACAGACACAGGTCTAGATGTATTCTGTAGTTATGTCGTAAAGGAATATTTGATGTATCATTTCTTTTTAATAATCATCGTGTTGGGAATACAAAACCTAAACGTGCTTTGTAGTTAAGATTTTTTGAATTTTTTAAGACTGCAGAAAATCATTTCATTGCATTGACTGTGTAACTTCCATTGCACATGTCGTAGTTGTAACAGACTCTGAAAGCATGCTGAGAAAGGTGAAGACAGGGATACTTCGAGCAGACAGCTCAATACACTTAGAGGAAAGGCAAGACGGACATATAACCAGATTGCAACCGGTACCATCAGTATTGGAACTCTGCGCTGGCTGCTAAAGATGAGGACAGAGCATGCATGGGAATGCCCCGAGTGCTGTGATATCAGTTCTTGACTCTGTTTAACTTAACTCAACTGTTCCATTGCAGTGAGCCGTGTATCAGTACGGAATTATGTACCATTGATGATGTCTGTCCAAACACTTTCCAGGTCTGATCTATCAAAGCCGCTTGCTCAGGCAATCGGTAAAACCTTATTATTAACATGAACTACTTTGAGAAAACTACACATCTGACATCCCCAGTATGCACACATTTTTTTAAGATGAACTCTTGATTGTTTCGGAATTCAAATTATTGAGGTTTTACTGTATATGTCTACTCCACTTAAGATGAATACACATCCGTTGTGTTGTTGTCCCAAGTCTGTGAATGATGATGTGCTGGTCTGTGAAGACTAACCAAGTCAGCAAATGCTTTAAAAAGTTGGATGTCATCTGATAGTCACAAATTTCGCAAGGCACAAATATGGCACATGTGCTGTAAACAGGCACAGCACAATTACATCCAGAATAAATATTGGACAGATGGGGCCGTGTGGGGTACAGATTCAACATCACAGCATTCAGGACAATCCCATAATCGCTCTGTAATGATAAATAAGGTAACTTACCAAACTTTTGTAGAGCTGAGAAGCAGATGACAATAAATAAATGAGAAACTGAGAAATCATTAACAGTATGAGAATTAAAGTATTGGTGAGTTGAGATCAGTGAATCTTATCCTCTCTTGCACATCACTAAGCAGTGGGTGGTAAAGAATGAGAGGATATTTGTGCAGTAGTGAGTGGACACAAACAGCCTCTTGCACAACATTTCTTTTAGAACTGAGCAATAGATGATTAAAGAAGATGACAAATAATGGAATAAAACAGTGAGGAAACAGGTAAAAGCATACAGATTTTTTAAATCTCATCCTAATATAGAACTGAATAGTGTGTCATGCCAGAATGGGAGAAATAATGGGGTATTATAATGAGGAAGTCAGTGGAAGCATTCAGCTTGTTTCTCATTGTAATACAGAACTGAGCAGTGTGTGATGCAAGAGTGGGAGAAATAATTCAGCAGTATAATTAGGAAGTAAGTAGGAGCATATAACCTTTTATATCTCATTATAATACAGAATTGAGCGGTGTGTTTTAAAAGAATGAATGAAATAATGAGTGGAGGTGTACAGTTCCTTGCACATCATTTTGATCTAGAATTGAGCAGTGAATACTGTGAAAGTAATACATATGTACGAAAGTATGCAGCTTCTTGCTCGTTCATCGATTGAACAAAGTCCATCAATGAATTCATGTTGTTTGATTCTGTACCCATAGTCTCGTAGAACCAAAATGTAATCACTGTAGTCTAATTAATCTGGATCATTTTAAGAAACCTACCTGCCTGTAGGTTATTCATGTTTTTATTTTCTCAGTATGTCATGTTTTAAGGTTGGGACAGTCAAGCAGTTTTCATTTTAAATAACAAAACGGGTGATAAATTGTTCACATTATATGATGTGGAAAAGTTATACACATGGCTTGTTTGATTAAACGAGCGCCAACGAAGCATATTTTTACATAGCATAGGCGCTACTAGCTGGTATCTCAAAGCAGCCAATAACAAATCAGATACCAGATAGCATGCCAGATTTGAATTTGAATTATTTAGACACATTTTTTTTTCCATTTAGAAAAGCCAAACAAATTTGTTAAACAGATACTGTGTCAAATTGTGAGTTGTTTGGTTGAAATGTCTTTATTATTTTGCACTTGTTTGTAAGGAATTATACCTTTTCTGTACTTTGTTTCTTTGTAGAAAATGTTCTGTGCCAATAATGTATTTGAAATGCTACTTTGGTAACAGTTTGTGTTTTTACAAGATGACCTGAAAATGATCTCATGATGAAGCCCTCTTTTGTGGATGCATGGACTTTTACTTTGAATATTAAAACTTGATTCTGGGATCAAGTGGGTGGAAACTTAATTATAGAGAATATCTGAAACCATGAATGACCGATTTCACTGAATGATTATTGATTTCTATAGTAGTAAGCTATTTTTGTGTAGATGTGCTCAGTAATGGAGTAGTTTATTATAGACTATAGACATCATATATGCGCAACCTTGTCATTTAAAAATTATTATTTGTTTCATAATTATTGACGTGTTACAAAGTAAAATAAAGAAAAATATAGTCTGTGACCTGACACCTGTGTTTGATCATTAGTTTTTGTATGTGGTAGCTTTATGTGTTTAAATTGGTAAAAGTAGAGGATTCTGTTATTGTTACGAAAGCCTGGTTTATCATTAGCATGCCAGCAGTTTGAAATGTTCCTGTCCTGAAAAATTTATGTTGTCTAATGTCACAGTCGTGGCTCTCATCCCTGCTGTGGCATTATAATGTGTTGTTTGTGAAGCTGTTTTACATTTTGATATTTAATTTTTCTATTACCTTTGTTTTTCCATTAAATTTAATTTTAATTCAAGAGGTGTGATGAAATAAGAGAAATGTCTGGGCAACTACTGGTAACAACAGTTATAAGACAAAGAGGATGACGCTATTTTGGACACATCCTGAGAAGAAACGAGCAGAGAATCACCAAGCAGGCACTAAAATGGGAAATAAAAGGATTTTTAAAAGTGAGGACATCCAAAAGAAACCCTAAAATGAACACTGGTGAGAGAAGCCAAAGGTGCTGGATGGAATTCCATCCATGAAATTGAAAGCATTGCACAGGATATATCAGAATGGAGGAATAGACTGCGAGCCACATGTAACATGTTTTGGCACAACAGGACAGTGATGATGATGATGCAATCTAATTACAATCACCTATCAACAATTGGTATATGTAAATGGCACAATAGCTAGATACTTGCCTGCTGGCTCAAATATCTTGTGTTAAAATCCACATCATGGCAGACCTTCATAAGCTCCCAGATTGACCTGCACTAAAATAAGTACCCAAAAATGTCGTGGGAATTGAATATATGACCAGATTGATGTTGACCACGTCAGCCATCTCATGTCGACTGGTCTAAACAAATATTCATTTAGCACCATATTGTGCTGGATAAGCCGAGATGGATTTTTTTGGGCTTTAATTCTCATTTGTATTCTTATTTTCTAATAGAAGATTTTTTGGGATTTTTTTTCTTTCCACATTTTAGTTTTTATTATACTTATTGTCCAAATAAAAGTTTTCTTTCTTGAAATGATGTGCGTGTGTTTGAAAATTCATTTTTATAAGCATAAAACGGTTACTATAACCCATCAGTTTAACAGAGTACCTACATAACAGATTTTAGATTTAACTCGACTAGTGCATTGTATTTCTTAATAAATTTGAAACTGGTTGCTAAAAAATGCATTTTCAGTTGCAGGTTATTTCAAATAACTTATTGCAAATAACACTTTCTTGTTTGTTTTCTTGAGGCCTCAGAGACATAGCTTTACACAAGAATGCTTAAAATAACTTGGACTGCCGAAATGAGTAATGCAGATGTTTTAAAAAAGGTCAGGGCTTGAAGACAACTTATCACAAAATCAGACTGACCATGTTATAAGAAGAGGAAAGCTAGCACATGCCACCACTGAAAAGAATTAATGGAGAAAAAAGATAGAGGAAGACAATGCGAGAAGATTTATTACATTCTTTTGTCACGGTATGAAAGGGGGATAAGCACCTCAACTGCTACATGCTGGTGGAGATCAAAGGTTGTGGAGAGGCAGTATCTTCCACTCCAGTCGGCAAGACCTTGATGATGATTGGGTTATTTACAGTTCATATGCTTTGTTTCAGTCTGTCTGCCTTAAGTGGTCATAAAGTTTGTATAGTGTTTTTGCAGTCTGAATTGTAACATTGCTTTTAAAGAACTTTTCAATCACTACATTTCATTATTATAATCTAATTTTATTGTAAAAGTTTTGGATGCAAGCTTTTTAGACTATTTAAATTTGGTTTTTAAACAGTTAAAAAATTTGCTCCTTTGTTAAATTAAATTTAACATAAAATTAATTAACATCTCTTCTTTACTCTACTAAATTAAAGATTTACTGTATTGTAGTACTTCATTCTTTTTTTGTTGTTGAATATATTTCTTAATGTGACATTTTCAACAGGGAATTGTTCTTTCTTGCTTTTTGCAAAGTATTTAACAAATGTCTCTGATAAATATTTGTCTTTAAAGTACAAGTGGGTTGTTTTTGTGTGTCTTCTGTTAATTTGCACATTTTCTTGTAATTTGCCAGGTTTCTTTGGTGTAACTGAAAGAGAATGCGTTGTCTGTGTTGCATGAAATAATGTTTGTTGATTTTAATGTCATATACTTATTAAGTGCAGCCTCAGTGGCCTAGTGGACGTCAGTTCACTTGCCTCCAAGACCAAAAATCCGAGTTTAGTGTTTTTGACTAGTACGTCGGTGGGGGGGGGGGGGGGGGGGGGCTTTAGTTTGGAAAATGACCTGTACAGTTTGAGTTTTTAGGAAAGAAATGCAGAGAAGAAGAATGTGGCCATGCCTGTTTCATATGCCATGGCCCCGTGTGGGTTCCAGGGCCCCATTGTGGGAAAAACAAGAATAGACTCACTGCCTCCCTAAAAGCATGTCGTAAGAGTCGACTAATTGGCGAGCTTCCTTTGAAGTCGGAGTGCATCTGCCGGAGAGGCAAGGAACCAACAGTCTGTATTCAAGAGAATGAGATCTGTAAAACTGATGCACACACAGCACTCAGGTTCTGGAGGAGGACTGCAGTTCAGTATTGGACGAGCAACCAGAACTTTCTGCCAGAGTGTACAGCTGGTGAACGCGAAGAAGAAGATATGCCATGGCCCAGAATGTTAGGTGTTATTTGAGGTTCCAACATCACTACAAGTCAGGTCACCCCACAAATGCTTAGTTTCTGTGCCTGTGGATGTTGCACAAAATGTCCTTCACTGTCTCGTTTAAAAACTAAACACTTGTAAAATCAGGAAGCTTGCAAAATACAAAGTAAAAATGCATAAGGCAGCTGTCAAATATGCAAACACTAATGATTCCACATCAGAATTGCAGCTCACTGTTGGTGCAGATGGTAAATCACAAAAGCGGGCATTGGACCCGCAAAAGAACATGGATTTTTTAACATAGTTGGCCACCCACCATTTTAGTGCAGTCACCAACATGCCACAGGCACAACAGAATAAACAAACATTCAAAATTAAATGCACAGTGTAATGTCGTACAAGGCACTCAGCTCAGTGGCTAGGGGTCCAGTACTTTTGGCTCCAAAGATTTGTTGAATTTGCCTCAGCGAAACCTGGCTGGAAACAAATAACATTTCAGAGTGTCAGTGATCAGACGTTTTTTTGCCATTTTGGTCAGAAGTTCTAGAATGCTTTCAGTGTAAAACTTCACATCTTAATGGTAATAATCTTAGCTATATTTACTTAAGAAAATATTTCTGAGCTTGAAATTCTTACTTAACATTTGCAGATATTTCATCGTGAATGTGGTAACAATACTTTGAAGATAGGCATAGCTTTTGTTAATTTATATAACTTTGTCTTCACATACAAATTTTAATCTTTGTTGATAATAAAAAAAAATCTTGATGTATGTTTATTTGTTGTTTATTCCTTTTTCCTTCCAGTATTGTTAATGATGTTGTGGTGGTGGTGATGATGGTTAGTGCAAGAAGATAACGGAAATTGTTGCTACTGGCGCCATCACTGTGGGAATTCTTTGTTGGCTGCTGAGGAAGGGGAGGGAAGCATGTATGGGAATGTCCCAGGTGTAATGATGTCAGCTGTTGATTCATTTATTTAGATACAGATGAAGAGTAAGGCCATGCCTGTCTCATGTGCCATGGCCTAGAAGTAAATTCAGCTGCCAATTACTGCGTTTATTATACCACTTTTGTCGTGTAGGCAGTGGGATCTTTGAGCTTCAGGATTTACGGCTGCATGTCTAGTGCTGTCTGTAAATTATTGAAGTAGATATAATAGAGAACATGGCACTGAATAATAGATTTGTTGCCTTTTTTAAAACTCTTGCTAAGAAATTATTACTTTTAGTAGTCAAAGTTTTAGTCCGAAGTATTAAAAGAATTGCATTGGGGACAAATGAGACAGTAAGAATTTGGGCTGTTTGGGTGAGTGTAACAGCTGGTTGTCACAAAGAGTTCAGGAAAGTTTATCAATCAGTTGAAAACTAGTAAACACATGGTGAACTACTTGATACCGAGTGAGTTAAAGGGTGTACAGATGATAACAACCAGTGACACATAAGTGAAGATCTGAAATCAAAAAAGAAAGTTTCTGAGCAAGCTGCAGGCCATAAACCAAGAATTCTTCTATAAAAAAAGAATATGGAGATAAGAGACAAGGTCTTAAACAAGCTACACAAGAATAGACAGGCATTAACTGAGCTATCTGAAGAAAAGTGTGAGATCTGTACGCCGAGTGGTAGATGTGGAAACAAATGTGTGAGGTTTTGTTTGTGTTTTTGAGCCGTTATCTTTTTAAAATTTGATCACCAGTCTTTTCAAATTTGTGTGTGCATTTGTTTTCTCTTAGAATTGTAATAGTGTTGTGGTGTTTATGTAAAAAAAATATTCCCACTTGTAACTTTACATATACTAAATTATACATAATGAGTTGTAATTACTTTTGTAAAAACCATATTTTCCACTTCATGATTTTAACAGGATTTGTGAAATTACACTGTTTCTGTGTTGTTTTTTTATTTGGTTGTAATGATTTTCTAAAAATTTACTGAAACTAGCTGAGTTAGAATAACATTGTCATTTGGGAAACAAAAACACATTTACCATGTGCCTTTATGCCAGGTTGTGTGAGAAATGATGACTGGTTTATAGGTTTCACATACCTTGTGATTGGTTGGCCACATTTTGTTTAATCATGACAGAGCTATTAGCATCACTTGCTGCAGTCTGTCGACCAGATTTTTGTTGCTACATTTATAAGTGTTGATTATTCAAAAAGCATTAGGAAACCACATTTTGTGAGAATGATATTATCTGTTGAAAGTGGATAAATGTCTGATTTCATACTTATTGAAAAAAAAAAAAAACTTGCTGAGTGTCATTTTCAGATATAATTTATTAGCATAGTCTAAGACCTATGGGCATTGAAACTGAGTTTTTCCATCCACTTTGTTGTGCAAAATAAGTTGACTTGTATGCAACCTGCCGTGAACACCCTAATCAGAATTTCACAGAAAAATGGTTCTTGTGATGGTATCTTCAAGCTGCTAAAGTCTAGGTTCTTGTGTTACTCTAAAGGAACTCAGAATAATTTATTTTGGCATTTACCTCTGCTATCCTTGGCAGTGAAGCGTGGAAAATGAACAAATTATAAAATGCCTGGAGGCTGTGAAGTGCTTTATGCACATTGCAAACAGTTTAGGCAGCCAAAATAACCAACAATGTTTGCCTAGAAACAGCTAAAGAAAGTATAAAACTGTGTGCAGCTAAAACAAAATACTTATTGTTCTGTGTGATTTAAAAAGAGATTTATTGAAGAACATAATGGTAAATTGAAAGATTCATGGTAGAACAGAGTTAGAGATTTTATCCTGAACAGACAGAGAAAATGAGGATTGTCATCAAAAGAATTTATCCATGACACCAAGAATCAATCAAGTTCTATAGCAGGACATAAATGCCATTGCCTCTAGCAGTGTACACATAATTGTACTAAAACATCTAGTTTATTTTGTATAGTCACCTAAACAAGCCCTGGATAGTTTTTGTGTGTGGTGTAAATGAATACCTGTATTATAGGTATTTTCAAATGTAGAGTATCACTACATCTAACCTCTCCCACTTGTTTGGAGATTTATTTGTTAGTTCATGGTGACATTTATTTATACAACATTATCACTGTTCTGTTTTGTTTCAATGTTCTTGTTAACTGGTGAGTGTCTGTGTGTGCATGTTTAAACATAAAACATAAAGTATAAATTTGTTTAGAAGTATGACACAATAGTGAAGTATAATTTTTTTTCACCGAGTATAATTACCAATAGTAGAAACAGAAATACCTTCTTACCCCCCCCAAATCGTTGTGTAATAAATATTTTTGCCAATGGCATGTCTTACTTTAGTGTGTGGTTCGGTCTTGTTAACTGTAAAACCAGTACTACTGAAATTCAGTTTGACATTTTGTAAACTTGGCATAGAGAAGCAATGCAAGGCTTTTTTGTTAAATGAGCCGTTTAACTCTTTAGTCCTGTTGCCCTGAGAAAGCAGGTTTTCTTGACTTTTGTGGGTTTTGGATGACATGTCTTTGATCAGTATCCAGAATTTCTATAAAATAGCTTTGAGTTCATTTAGTTTACCCCATCTCAGGGAATCCGAGACTGGAAAAATCCATATTATAGGGGTGTTTAGAGTGTGTAATACTCACCAACTAACACAAACCCACACTCACCCCCCCCCCCCCCCCTTTTTCCCCCAGGTAGTTCTTAGCAGAAGCTATGGTTGAAATTTGGTGCAGGAGAGCCTAGCATATGATACCACAAAAATCCAGCTTAAGAATAGAGGTGGAGGCAGTCGTTGCAGCTTTCCTTTGGCTAGAGAATGCAATGCACACACACACACACACACACATCTTGATTGTAACTGACTCAGAAAGCATGCTGAGGAAGGTGAGAACAGGCATGATTCACTTCAGGGGTCATGGTCATTGTCTTATCTCCAGGAAATGCTGGTGTGTTGGGAAATGAACAGACAGACTGGCTGGCTGTGCACAACTTAGAGAAATATTGATCATGATAAAGCAGACATGATTTAGGCTTTAAGGGAGCATGTGTACAATTTGGAGGCGCCAATGAATCATCCCATTCTGGTGAGAGGGATGCAGCGAGGAGTGACAAGGAGATCTGGCCGATCCTCGACGCTCAGAGGAAAAAGGCAAGACGGATGTATAATCAGACTGCTACTGGCCCCCATTGATATTGGAACTCTGCTGAAGATAGGGATGTAGTGCTTATGAGAATGCCCTGAGTTCTGTGATGTCAGTTCTTAAATCAACTTCACTCAACACTGCTTGGAATTGAATAGCTGAAGCGTGGCGCGGTGATTTCGGTCACAGGCATGAGGCAAAGTTAAGTCTGATGTGATGTGTATAAGGAGATATTCCGTACCCCACTCGGGCGCCAGTCCTTCACTGTTCTGGTTTTACGGAACCTCATGCAAGACTCCTGCTGCACATCCCCGCCGTGCGCCACGGATAATGTCTCAAATGAGCATTAACAGAGTTGGCAGGGGATCTCGGAGCTGGCGGCCCCTAGAGGTGTAGTGTCCTTTCTGGCTCTCACCAGCCCGCCCCCAAACGCATGGGTGAAAAGTCTAACAAAACTCAAGGATTGCTTGCTAAATGTACCATAAAATGACAAACTCGGTTAAAATTCTGGAGCGAATGGAAAACTGTGCTGCTGAGACTCAACCCTGACTGAGAGATTTACCCGCAGCCAAGACGAGTAACATCTCTTTTGTTTGGGCGACTTCTCGCAGCAAGATCCTACCTACGTACATCCTCTGTCAATCTTCAGTGTCGTCGTCACCGCGCTGAGGTAAACCACGGCAGAAACTTTTCATATGCTGGCTAGGAAATAATGTCCGACAAAGTTATACCCCACGGCACACATGCAAGATCAAAGTCCGACGATCATAATACATACCGATTAGGAAAAAGTCTAAATGTCCGTATCCACTGGTCCTACTCGCCCGAGTGTTGGGACCAAACAGGTGAAGCCACGCCTGACGCATTTTGCTTCCCCATTCTGTCGTGCTAAGGGCACAGCTGAAACAACGTTAAAGGTGTCTAACGTACGATGAAAAAGAATGTACCTATTTGTATGGCCAGAAAAGTCCTGGACCTGCGGGCTGCTCCCCGCTGATCTCCGGAGAGCGCAGCCTTGTAGCACGGGAAGCTCAATACATGGTTGTGAGGTTAAGCAGTCATGGGCAGGACGTGACGATTCCTTGGGTGAGCCCAGAACCAGAGCATCATGTGTCGGCTCTGCATTTATGGAAGCCTCCTTGGATGGCGGGGAATGCCCATGATCTGCCCCTGCCTTCCCTTGAGAGCTGAAAATTCTACCTAGGGCTGCCTTAAGGACGACATTCCTGGGGCCACACCTGTTAAAGGTCAAAGAGGACACCACACAAATGAGGCAACATCTCGACCCACACAAAACAATGGCCACAGTCAACCTAGAAATAGGCTTGACGTCTTCCCTCGAAGTCGGAGTACATCTGCCGGAGAGGCAGGGAACGAGAACTGCAAACAAATAAGCCAGTAAAACGGATGTACACGCAAAACTCAGGTCAAGGTAAAAGCCAAAAGTCCATTTGGACGAACAACCGCGACTTACCGCCGGAATTCACAGCCGGTGAAGAAGAAGAAGAAGAAGAAGAAGAAGAATAGCTGAAGCTTTAAATATGAAATATATTTTTTTTCTTTTGGAAAGGATTCCTAACTTTCTTCCTTGCAATATTTGTGTGGGTATGTAAGCATATTTTGGGTGGCATATTGGGGTAAGCTTTTGCCTTATATCTCCCAGTAGAGCATGGGCCTTTTATAGACTAAATCATAATTGGTTGAGTTTTGCAATTGAAGTTCTCACTTCTGGCAACGTGTGCTAGGAGAAAGTGTTCTATGCTTTCCTTATGGACTATAGCAACAAACATGCAGAGAATGAGGAGTTAGGTCTATTGTTTTGTTGACTACACTGATTAATTGGTGATACAGTCATTAAAGGGAGATTTTCTGTTCCTTTTTAGCATTCACCGGCTTAAAAACTGCAGCGGTCTGGTTGTCTGTCCACTCCCGGACACTGGTCTTGATCCAGAACTTGAGTCATGCCCTCACAAATGTTTTGCAGATCTGGCTTTTTTTTATATGCAGATTGTTGGTTCCTTGCCTCTCAGGCAGATGAAGTCTACTTTGAAGGAAACATCTAAGTTTCCTCCTACACAACATGCTTGTTTGGTGGACAGGAGGGAGGGGGGGTGCAATCAATGGGTCTGTTCTTTGTTTTCTAAAATAGAGCCCCTGAAGCCACACAGAAAATGAGGGCATTTGAACCTACAACCTTAAGCTGGTAGACGGTCACATAAGGATCACAATTATGGAAATTACATAAACCTGAAACAGCTGCAACATAACTGACATGCATTGACTACAATGGAAGAAGAGATTAATATGTAACAAAAAATATGTTCCAAATATTTATTTCCACTATGGCGGCCTCCATGTGCCTTTTATAACTTGTCACGTACAAGAACAATAAGGTATTTGTAAAATATTTTTTCATATTGATACACATTTCCAAAATGCATCCAAATACTTAAAGAAACAGTACTCTGCAAATTGTTACAGTAAAACCTCGCTAATACGAATTCTAAGGACAGAAAAATCCAGAGTAAACAAAAAAACGTGTGCTAAGTGGGGACTAATAGACGTATATAGAATAATACATTGCTGCTGGGACTAACCTTTTCTTCATGTTAACCAAATGTTCGCCTTATGCAATTTTGTATTAACAGTAGAACTTTCATAGTCAAACTTTTACTGGTACAGCTCCTATTCTAATTTACAGAGGAATATGAAACATTGTAGGCATTACGGTTTGCTACTGAACATTGCACATGCTTGTCAAAATACAAGTACACTAACATATCTTTTTTCTAACCTTTTAAATGAGTTCATGCTGTGTGGCAGACAATGTCTCCACGCCCTCCACTTCACGATACCAGATGTAGTAAATACTCTCTCCAGGTCTCTCCTCCCTTCCAGTCGACTCGGTGTGTAATTACTCTGGTTTCCTCTTCTCACGACATACCCAGGGAATCTGGATCCTCCACTTCTGATGTGGGTTGCCAGTTCTCTTTGTGAGATAACTATTGTTCATGTGAAACATTGATCTGCTGACCAGGGGGCGCTTCAACCTGACAACCCTATATAACCTTTATAACTATGTTTCACCCAGTTTACTGACCTCACCATGCAGCAAATGCATAAGCACACTTTATCTAAGGGTAATGTTTGCAGAGTTTGTCAATATCTTTCTTATCATGAAAAGATGAAACCAAAACAGAGATAATACCAGCGAGCTTCACAATGTACCAAAAACACAAACGGAAAATGAACGTTGTGCTAGAGAGTCTTCATCAGCACATCACATAAATCAACAGATGCATGATTATGAAACATACAGACAGGAATGGGAGTCGCTGTGGCAAAGCGGCTAGACGCTCCCGTGCGGATCGGAAGGTCGTTAGTTCGCTCCCCGGTGGAGCTGGACTTTTTAAAAATTGACCATGACTCCCAGGTCGACCCAACCTTGAGTGGGTACCAGGTGCAGTCCCAGGAAGTAAAGGCGGCTGGCGTGATGCTGACCACATAATCCATCTTGTGCCGATTGGTCTATAAAAATATAGGTCTAGCCCTAAACGCCTGGAAAAGGGACCTTTACTTTACTTACAGACAGGAATACACAAAATTTATTTAACTGACATATACAGATGAGTGTGACGGACACAGACAGATAGTAGCAGTTCTAGAAGGGTGGGACATATGAGGTAGGTGAAATTAGTGAACTGCGGTGAAACTACAGAAATATGAAAATATATCAAACCAAACAAAAAGTAGAAGCGAGCTTCACAATGTAACAAATGGAATGTAAACATTGTGGCTAAAGCAAGTATCTGTTAGGGAGATGTACAAAGTGAAGTCAATAAGTAAGCCACAGATGGTTATGAGATGGCAGGAAAATGTAGTTGGTAGTTTCCAAAAGTGTCATTAGGAGACCGCAACATTGACCCTAATGTCTCCCTTCATTAGGTGGTGCCTGCACATCTGCAACACAGAAACAAAATCACGACTGCACTTACGGAGTGTACTATCAAAGAACAATGTTTTTCTGGAACATCCACCTTACAGCCCTGACTTAGCTCCAAGCGATTTCCACCTTTTTTAGTCCACTGAAAACCCATCTTGGCGGGAGACATTTTGTGAATCACGCACATAGTGACTAAAGTGAAAATGTGGTTTAGAAAGCAGAGCACTTGGTTCTGTGCAGAGGGTTTGGGAGGACTGATAAAACAATGGGACAAGTGCATCAATGTTGGTGGAAATTATGTTTAAAAATAGACTGTGTGTGTGTAAAAATAAACCATATTCAACTTGGTTTTTTTTTTTAAATACAACCATTTGTGACTGACTTTTTGACTTTCCCTTGTACATTCTCAGAAAATGCAGACAGGGCTGTGGCAAAATATTTTAGGTAGGAAAAGTGATCCCAAATATATCCAGCAGTGAAGCATCATCTTCAGATATTTTTTTTTTAAAGATGGGTTTCAACTTCATTGCACTGGTTTTATCCCATCTGACTCACACGATTATGGAACCAATTACATCCTTATTTGACTACCCAGAACTTCATACTTTGAAAATTGTTTCCCCCGAGACTCCCAGAGACAAGATACAAGGACACTGTAAAACAAAAATCACTGAGGACCTCAGGTGAGGCAAGATCAGAATGCAAAATATAATGCTGTATCAATTGCAACCTTCATGGTGACAGCCAAAATATCAGACAAAATCAACATGGATAGTTAGTTAGTTAAGGCAATACAGGCTACAGTTTCTTACCTATTTTCTTGTACACATTTGATGAAACTATTCTTTAAACAAAGAGAAGTCTACCTTTTACTTGAACCTTTTTCTCTGTCTGTCCATTTCACCTACTACAAGGTCCCAGGTAGTTAGCATCCTTTGGATATTTCCTCCAGGTGATGCCGGTGTATTGTGCAATGAGCAGACAGACAGAATGCTTGGCTCTGCACCACTTGGTGGTGAATTGATGTAGGACAAGTTAGATATTGTAAGGGCACTTTAGGAGCGAGTGAAACAGTGCGGAGGAGCAGATAGATCATTACGGTCTAAGGAGAATGGCGCTGTGAGGAGTTACAGGGGATCTGGCCGACGCTGGACATTCAGGGGAAGGATGAGACAGATATAAAATCAGACGGTTACCGGCACCATCGGAATTGGAACTCTTCGCTTGCTGCTGAAGATAGGGACTGAGCACTTTTGGGAGTGTCCCGAGTGCTGTTATGTTGATTCTTAATTCAACATTCACCTAATATAAATGAATGTCTGTTTTATGAAGTATAATGTTAACTATCAGCATAATACATAATCATCTCATATCTCATGTAATAATCATGGAAGCACTCTGTATCAGTTACTTTTATTCACTTGGTTCCTGAACTTTTGGAATATTTGTCCCCACACAAGAAAGATTCTTATCCTGGCAGTGCTGTTGATCAATGTTTTAGAAGGTATGTATGTGCACTATTTACCTTATCATCTAAATAGGAGAAAAAAATTACCTAAAGCAGTCAAGTTTCTATATTTTCATGTCCAGATATTTTGAGACACATTAACATTTTACACAAACCTTTAGCATGTCACAAATACACTCATTTCTTTCTCTCTCTCTCTCTCTCTCTCTCCCCCCCCCCCCCCCCCCCCCCTCTCTCTCTCCCTCTCCCTGACATACAAATGATCAAAAATTAATAGTATATCTAAATACTGTTTAAGGCATTTTGGAAAAACTGGTAACCACAGCACAATGAGGGCTCACACACAGGTCTGATCATGTTTTTGTTCACATAAACACAGGATGATTGTACTACATATCTTTCTCTTGTTGTACTTCACCGGGACATCACACAAGTAACAAACACCCGGTGACACAAAGTGCTACCATGCGGATGAGGATCACCCATGGAGAGGTCCCAGAAATTCCTTTTCAGCAGTTAGGCTATATTTATGGTCCCCTGCAAAAGTCAGTGTGGGGCTTCAAATAACAAAATGGCACCCAACAAGAGGACGATTTATTTTAATACATTTGCTACTCTTACATATTACACAACTCACCAAATGGATACACATTATAGTGCTTAATTATGCTTCACAAAACAGTCAGAACACATGAATTTCCATGAAAATATCAAAAATTTAAAAAAAACAAAAAATCACCCAACAACTCTGATAAGGATCAGCTGTTTTTTTTTTTTTTGCTTCGCATTTACAAGCTATAAACTGGCAGAAAGTTCTATTTGTTCCCCAACTTTTGGACTTCAGTCTTGTTTGTTAACTTGAGTTTTGTGTGCACACCCGTTTTACAGATCTGGCTCATTTAAAGGCAGACTAACAGGCGGATGCACTCCCACTTCGAAGGAAATACTCCAAATTAGTAGACCTTTACAAAAATACTTGTTAGGGGAACAGTGGTCTATTCTTTTTTCCCTCCTATAATTGGTCCCTGGAGCTGACAAGGGCAGACACATTCCCAAAAAGTCACTTAACTGGCACTGCTGATTTGGGTGGTCTCTGTCAAGCCTAGTGATGGCATTGGTTCTGTTTGCACCTGCCTAGCATTTAAAAGCACCAGCTATGATTAAATGTACTCAACTTTTGTAAAAGGTAAGGGAAATAAAGAGGGAGGGGGTGTTATTTGGTCTGGGAAAAAAACACCCAAATAACACTGCTTTTTTTTTGAGTCATTATGACATCATCATGCCATTTCAGCAATTGGAGTCACAGTCCGAGCCACTGTATGAAATTTTTTAAGGCCAAAGGGAAAAACGCGAATTCTCCGCTCCATTATGTTTACTGATTCCTCATCTTTGCTTTTTTATGTAAAAAAAAAAAATGTGTACATGTATAGAAATGTCTTGACAGACTTGTTGCATGGCATGGAGATGTGTCGGCAGACAGACTGATACATACTGCAGGAGATTGCAGATTGTGGAGAGGCATGATCGCCCACGCTAGTCGGCAAGGCCCCTGATGATGATGTATAGAAATGTTCTCCACAACTCATATATAATTTTCTGAAAGAATAATGAGATTCACTATTATGATGTGTGTACCCTCAGAAGCAACAAATTCATGTTTTTGTTTTTTTTTTAAAGACAGTAATCAGATTGTAAACATAGATGGAAACCCCACTACAATAATATCTCTGGAAAAAAAGTTACACATAAACTGACACAAATCATGCAGTAAAAACATTGTGACAAAAGCCTGCACTATAAATTTTTTTTTTTTTTTTTTTTTTTTTTTTTTTTTTTTTTTTTTTTTTACAAAAACCAGGCACTGCAACAAGTGTCACATAAACCAGGCACCGCAACAAATGTCACATACACCAGGCACTGCAACAAGTGTTACATACACCAGGCACTGCAACAAGTGTCACATACACCAGGCACTGCAACAAGTGTTACATAAACCAGGCACCGCAACAAATGTCACATACACCAGGCACTGCAACAAGTGTCACATACACCAGGCACCGCAACAAGTGTCACATAAACCAGGCACTGCAACAAGTGTCACATACACCAGGCACCGCAACAAATGTCACATAAACCAGGCACTGCAACAAGTGTCACATACACCAGGCACTGCAACAAGTGTCACATAAACCAGGCACTGCAACAAGTGTTACATAAACCAGGCACCGCAACAAGTGTCACATACACCAGGCACCGCAACAAATGTCACATAAACCAGGCACCGCAACAAGTGTCACATAAACCAGGCACCGCAACAAATGTCACATACACCAGGCACCGCAACAAGTGTCACATACACCAGGCACTGCAACAAGTGTCACATACACCACACACCACAACAAGTGTCACATACACCACACACCACAACAAGTGTCACATACACCACACACCACAACAAGTGTCACATAAACCACACACCACAACAAGTGTCACATACACCAGGCACTGCAACAAGTGTCACATACACCAGGCACTACAACAAGTGTCACATACACCACACACCACAACAAGTGTCACATACACCACACACCACAACAAGTGTCACATACACCAGGCACTGCAACAAGTGTCACATACACCAGGCACTACAACAAGTGTCACATACACCACACACCACAACAAGTGTCACATACACCACACACCACAACAAGTGTCACATACACCACACACCACAACAAGTGTCACATAAACCAGACACCGCAACAAGTGTCACATACACCAGGCACCGCAACAAGTGTCACATACACCAGGCACCGCAACAAGTGTCACATAAACCAGGCACCGCAACAAGTGTCACATAAACCAGGCACCGCAACAAGTGTCACATACACCAGGCACCGCAACAAGTGTCACATAAACCAGGCACCGCAACAAGTGTCACATACACCAGGCACCGCAACAAGTGTCACATACACCAGGCACCGCAACAAATGTCACATACACCAGGCACCGCAACAAATGTCACATACACCAGGCACCACAACAAGTGTCACATACACCAGGCACCGCAACAAGTGTTACATAAACCAGGCACCGCAACAAGTGTTTACATAAACCACACACCACAACAAGTGTCACATACACCAGGCACCGCAACAAGTGTCACATACACCAGGCACCGCAACAAATGTCACATACACCAGGCACCACAACAAGTGTCACATACACCAGGCACCGCAACAAGTGTTACATAAACCAGGCACCGCAACAAGTGTTACATAAACCACACACCACAACAAGTGTCACATACACCAGGCACCGCAACAAGTGTCACATACACCACACACCACAACAAGTGTCACATACACCAGGCACCGCAACAAGTGTTACATAAACCAGGCACCGCAACAAGTGTTACATAAACCACACACCACAACAAGTGTCACATACACCAGGCACTGCAACAAGTGTCACATACACCAGGCACCGCAACAAATGTCACATAAACCACACACCGCAACAAGTGTCACATAAACCAGGCACCGCAACAAGTGTCACATACACCAGGCACTGCAACAAATGTCACATAAACCACACACCGCAACAAGTGTTACATAAACCAGGCACCGCAACAAGTGTTACATAAACCACACACCGCAACAAGTGTCACATACACCAGGCACTGCAACAAGTGTCACATACACCAGGCACTGCAACAAGTGTCACATACACCAGGCACCGCAACAAATGTCACATAAACCACACACCGCAACAAGTGTCACATAAACCAGGCACTGCAACAAGTGTCACATACACCAGGCACCGCAACAAGTGTCACATACACCAGGCACCGCAACAAATGTCACATACACCAGGCACCGCAACAAGTGTCACATACACCACACACCACAACAAGTGTCACATACACCAGGCACCGCAACAAATGTCACATACACCAGGCACCGCAACAAATGTCACATACACCACACACCGCAACAAATGTCACATACACCAGGCACCGCAACAAGTGTCACATACACCAGGCACCGCAACAAATGTCACATACACCAGGCACCGCAACAAGTGTTACATACACCAGGCACCGCAACAAATGTCACATACACCAGGCACCGCAACAAGTGTCACATACACCAGGCACCGCAACAAATGTCACATACACCAGGCACCGCAACAAGTGTCACATACACCAGGCACCGCAACAAATGTCACATACACCAGGCACCGCAACAAGTGTCACATACACCAGGCACCGCAACAAATGTCACATACACCAGGCACCGCAACAAATGTCACATAAACCACACACCGCAACAAGTGTTACATAAACCAGGCACTGCAACAAGTGTCACATAAACCACACACCACAACAAGTGTCACATACACCAGGCACCGCAACAAGTGTCACATAAACCAGGCACTGCAACAAGTGTCACATAAACCAGGCACCGCAACAAGTGTCACATACACCAGGCACTGCAACAAGTGTCACATACACCAGGCACTGCAACAAGTGTTACATACACCAGGCACTGCAACAAGTGTTACATACACCAGGCACTACAACAAGTGTTACATAAACCAGGCACTGCAACAAGTGTCACATACACCAGGCACTGCAACAAATGTCACATACACCAGGCACCGCAACAAGTGTCACATAAACCAGGCACTACAACAAGTGTCACATACACCACACACCACAACAAGTGTCACATACACCAGGCACTACAACAAGTGTCACATACACCAGGCACCGCAACAAGTGTTACATAAACCAGGCACCGCAACAAGTGTTACATAAACCACACACCACAACAAGTGTCACATACACCAGGCACTACAACAAGTGTCACATACACCACACACCGCAACAAGTGTCACATACACCAGGCACTACAACAAGTGTCACATATACCAGGCACCGCAACAAATGTTACATACACCAGGCACTGCAACAAGTGTTACATACACCAGGCACCGCAACAAGTGTTACATACACCAGGCACTACAACAAGTGTTACATAAACCAGGCACTGCAACAAGTGTCACATACACCAGGCACTGCAACAAATGTCACATACACCAGGCACTGCAACAAGTGTTACATAAACCAGGCACCGCAACAAGTGTTACATAAACCACACACCACAACAAGTGTCACATACACCAGGCACTACAACAAGTGTCACATACACCAGGCACCGCAACAAGTGTTACATAAACCAGGCACCGCAACAAGTGTTACATAAACCACACACCACAACAAGTGTCACATACACCAGGCACTACAACAAGTGTCACATACACCACACACCGCAACAAGTGTCACATACACCAGGCACTACAACAAGTGTCACATATACCAGGCACCGCAACAAATGTCACATACACCAGGCACCGCAACAAGTGTCACATATACCAGGCACCGCAACAAATGTCACATACACCACACACCGCAACAAGTGTCACATATACCAGGCACTACAACAAGTGTCACATATACCAGGCACTGCAACAAATGTCACATACACCAGGCACCGCAACAAGTGTCACATATACCAGGCACCGCAACAAATGTCACATACACCACACACCGCAACAAGTGTCACATATACCAGGCACTACAACAAGTGTCACATATACCAGGCACCGCAACAAATGTCACATACACCAGGCACCGCAACAAGTGTCACATAAACCAGGCACTGCAACAAATGTCACATAAACCAGGCACCGCAACAAGTGTCACATAAACCAGGCACCGCAACAAGTGTCACATACACCAGGCACTACAACAAATGTCACATAAACCAGGCACTGCAACAAGTGTCACATACACCAGGCACTGCAACAAATGTCACATAAACCAGGCACCGCAACAAATGTCACATAAACCAGGCACCGCAACAAGTGTCACATAAACCAGGCACCGCAACAAGTGTCACATAAACCAGGCACCGCAACAAGTGTCACATAAACCAGGCACTGCAACAAGTGTTACATACACCAGGCACCGCAACAAGTGTTACATACACCAGGCACTGCAACAAGTGTTACATAAACCAGGCACTGCAACAAGTGTTACATAAACCAGGCACTACAACAAGTGTTACATATACCAGGCACTGCAACAAGTGTTACATAAACCAGGCACTGCAACAACTATCACATAAACCACACACTGCAACAACTATCACATAAACCAGGCACTGCAACAAATGTCACATACACCAGGCACTGCAACAAGTGTTACATACACCAGGCACCGCAACAAGTGTTACATACACCAGGCACCGCAACAAGTGTTACATAAACCAGGCACTGCAACAAGTGTCACATACACCAGGCACTGCAACAAGTGTCACATACACCAGGCACCGCAACAAATGTCACATAAACCAGGCACCGCAACAAATGTCACATAAACCAGGCACCGCAACAAGTGTCACATAAACCAGGCACCGCAACAAGTGTCACATACACCAGGCACTGCAACAAGTGTTACATACACCAGGCACCGCAACAAGTGTTACATACACCAGGCACCGCAACAAGTGTTACATACACCAGGCACTGCAACAAGTGTTACATAAACCAGGCACTGCAACAAGTGTTACATACACCAGGCACTGCAACAAGTGTTACATACACCAGGCACTGCAACAAGTGTTACATAAACCAGGCACTGCAACAAGTGTCACATACGCCAGGCACTGCAACAAGTGTTACATACACCAGGCACTGCAACAAGTGTTACATAAACCACACACTGCAACAAGTGTCACATAAACCACACACTGCAACAAGTGTTACATAAACCACACACTGCAACACTATCACATAAACCACACACTGCAACAACTATCACATAAACCACACACTGCAACACTATCACATAAACCACACACTGCAACACTATCACATAAACCACACACTGCAACACTATCACATAAACCACACACTGCAACACTATCACATAAACCACACACTGCAACAACTATCACATAAACCACACACTGCAACACTATCACATAAACCACACACTGCCACAACTGTTGCATAAATCACACACTGCAATAATTGTCACATTAACCATAAACTACAAAATTAGCTATATATTCATCAAATGATTGACACTGGCAAGAATCAAGACTCGGACACTGACTCCGCAGCATCATCAAGTTGCAGACGTTCATGAATAAACTTGAATTTTTCACTTGAAAAATCCGTGACAGCCTGTCCTGTCCCTGACAGAACCCACTTGTAAGTTAGCAAACCCTCCAGACCAACTGGACCCCGAGCATGAATTCGAGACGTGCTGACACCAACTTCTGCTCCTGTGAAATACAAAATGAGAAGGGTTGTGCATATTTGTTTGTACTGCCTTACTGCTATGATAACATAGTGGTTAATATAATATTGTATTGACGACATCATAATATAACTTCAAGGGGAAAAAGTACACAAAGTGTTTTATTGGTCATTTAATGAGAAGAAAAGCACTGAAGCACATTCTGAGGACTAAAGAACAGCAACAGTAGAAAAAGTGAATGACCCTTTTTATAAACATGGCGCATCAGACCTTTGAATTCTAAACATATTTATAGACCAATCCACCCTCAAAGGGTGATGTAATTAACATAAAGTCTGCCGCCTTTACTTCCAGTGAGGTTACATGGTAATCATTTTAAGTTAGGGTAACCTGGGAGCAGTTCTGACAAAAAAAATTTTATTTCAATGCGGATTTGAGCCTCAGACCTTTGGGCCAGTTGGCCAGCATCTACCCACTGCGCTATTAGGGTAGGAGAAGCAGACAGAAGTTATGCTGCATGGTCTAAAGCCAAGTCAATACAATTATAACGCTTGGTCTCCGTGTGGGTTCCATGGCCTTAGTGGGGAGTGGAGAAATAGACCTACTACCCCCTGAGAAGCAGGGCTTAAAAGTTGACTAATTAGTGGTGCTTCCTTTAAAGTCGGAGTGCATCTGCCTGAGAGGCAAGGAACCAACAGTCTGCCAACAAATAAGCCAGATCTGTGAAACAGAGTGCATGCAAAACTCAAGTTCTGGAAAAATACTATAAAGTCCAGAAGTGGATGAAAAACCAGAAACTTCTGCCAGAGTTTACAGTTGGTGAACTCAAAGAAGAAAATATTTGGCAGTGCACATGATGATGCAACTTTAAATTCTTGCCCTAACTCCTGGCACATCTAGAAAATATATTAACACACTTGATCAGAATTTTTACTTTACTATCCCTGACATGGGTAAGTAACAGCAAGGAGATAGATAAAAATTTGAATTTTGAGAGCATGCATCTTCCTTGTGGCTACATACGGATGTGCATCGTGGAATATCTCTCAGTCCTTAAGAAAGAGAATTGGGGCTTTTGAGCTGAAATGCTATAGAAAAATTCTCAGAATATCTTGGACAAAGAAGATGAGAAGGCAGGTATCAGGAAGGAGGGGCAGGGGCCGACCGACACGAAGATGGGCACAGGATATAAGTGACTCCTTGAGTGTGAAAGTTCATGAGGTGGGAGAAATGGCAAGAGACCAAGTTTCTTTCAGGCAGACTGATGAGAGTGACATTCTGCAAAGGACCTGCTACATGAAGAAGAATCCCTGACATACAGTTGTATTTATCCGCTTAGACTCAAACATAACTAAGAGACCGAACAGCAACATTTAGCATAACACTGTTTCTCCCTCAACACCCAAAGCTGTACAAGAGAAAAAGAAGATAACCCGAAGATGGTGAAAGGTTATGGTTGTTTGTCCACTTCTGGAATACTTGTATAAAGGTTTTTTGTTCTTTTAATGTTAATCTGGGAGTCACGACAATGTAGTGCTTGTCTGTCTGCAGTGGTCATAGGGGAATTTTTTATTCTGACCTAGGATTCTTGGTCAATCCAATATAAAATAGGGACCAGGAAATGACACAGGACATAAAGATGGCTGCACAATACAAAATACACCATCCAACCAAGTGCCAGATGGTCTATAAATAAATGGGACTGGCACCATATGTCCACAATGTTTCAAGGCGTGGAAACAGGTTTTTGACTTAACTTGCTTTTTAACTGAGATAGGATATAGCCGTTACCTAGTCCAAACCTATATCCATCTGAGAATCTTGTGCTAGCATTTCTGAATACACAGGCACTATCAACCATTGTCAAAAATCTGGCCGCAGTCTCATCTGTTGAATAGATGGTCAACAAAGCAATCAGCCATGGGAACATTTAACTAACACTATCTAAAACATTGGAACATTTCACTAACATTATCTAAAGCTTGGGAACATTTCACTAACATTATCTAAAACATATAATAACAGGTTAAATTTAGTTGTGTATCCTTTAGAGCAGTGGTCCCCAACCTAGGAGGCCCCCATATAGGGGGGGGGGGGGGGGCAAAGAGGTTTCAAGGGGCGTCAAGCAATTTAAAAAAGAGTTCATTTGTAATAATCTGTTATAATTTGGTTCAGTTTTATAATAAATAAAATAAATTTTTTTTAAACTTTTTTATTAAAACGACAAGGACCTTTTTGTTTTCATGAAAGGTTTTAACATCTACCATTAAAAATCTAATTATTATGATACCACTCACATTTAATTATAAAGAACCCATTCTGACCAAAACATATCTCCATACTTTCTGTTTCCCATATTGCTAACTAAATCTATTGTTCTGCACTTGTTATTCTTTTAATCACATTTTGTTATGTTATGAATGGGATGGGGGGGGGGGGGGGGGGGGGGTAGGAGACTGGGATGGGGGGGAGGAGACTGCAACTTTTAAGGGGGGGGGGGTGGTGATGGTGTGGGGGGTCTTGCAATAAATTCAAGGGAGCATGCATGGAGGATGTTACAAACCAGCCCAGCACTTGTTGGCTAATTTGTGGGTTTTTTCTGCAATTTTATGTTTAGTAGTTTGACACATCCATTGAACGGTCAGCTCTCAATGCCGCTGTTGAAATCAGAGCAAAGTGGTCTGCTGCCAAATTGCCCACAGCTGGAATTGAACCAGATAACTCAGAATTACAAACCATGTTTGCAATTGCTAAGCCCCACTGCCCCCTTAATAAAAAATGTAAAATGTGACTAAGAAACTGGATGTGTTGGGCTGAGAGGCACAGATATCACGGCCTGGCTGTAAACTACAACATAATGTGCCAACCCCCCCCCCCCCCACCCCCCCCCCTTTTTTTTCCCTTAAAGATTAATGCAGAAGAAGAAAAAAATGAACTAAATATAAATATAATGGAGTAATAATTTAAAATAAGTCTTAAGAGAATTCATGACCAATCAACTAACAAGCTATGAGGTACACACAACAGGTAGAAGCATGTCTGCCAGCCTTAGGTCAAATCAGCATCGAGTCTAATTTTATTATTTTCAAAATTACCTTGTATCTCAGGTCAACACAGCCTCAAATGTATACCAAGTAAATATTCTGGGAAGCAAAGGCGACCGGCATGGTACTGACCGCATCACTCATTGAGTTCCAATTGGACTATAAAAATAGTCTAGAATCATATGCTCGATTAGCCCCTGGCATGAAAAACGTCTTTTTATTTTGGAATTAGGAAACTCTATACATAATTCCTAAGCCACAGATTCAGAGTCCAGCACGCACACACACAAAAACAGCAACAACAAGAATTTCTCTTCTTGGTGTTTTCTGGCAGAAGTCCTGGTGGTTCATAAACTTCTGGACTTTAGCCTTCTTCCAGAATTTGGATTATGAATGCAGATCTGGTTTACAGATCTGGTGCTTACTTGTGCTAACCCCTGGTTCCTTCTCTCTCTCTAGCAGATGCACTCTAAGGAAAACCTCTAATTAGTCGCCTTTTACAACAGGCTTGTTAGAGGGGCAGTGGGTCTAATCTCCCCCCCCCCCCACCCCCCCCCAAAAAAAAAAATTATGTCCCAGGACCCACACGGGGTCAACAAGAATTCCATGCTAAATAGAGAGAAAAAAAATACTGCATATTTAAAAAGATAATGTTTTTTTAAAAACACTAACCATTATTAGTGACGATGGCATCAGTATTTGAGCTGCCATAGGTGTTTATATGCTGAATGGCCTCATCAACATCATCCACAACTTCCACTGCACACTCCAAGGCCCCATACTCTGTCCGCATAGACGCCGTCACTGAAGGACCAAATCTCAGAACCTGGCTCAAATTTGGCCCTGCATGGATTTTTACCTAGTAAAAGTAGAACAATATTATAAAGGGTGGTGCGGTGATTTATGTCACAGGCGTGAGGGGAAGTTAAGTCCAACATGATGTGTATAAGGAGATACTCCGTACGTCACTCGGGCGCCAGTCCTTAACTATCCTGGTTGTACGGAACCTCACGCAAGACCCCTACAGCACGTCCTCGTCGTGCACCACGGATAATGTCTCAAATGAGCATTAACAGAGCTGTCAGGGGATCTCGGAGTTCGGCGGCCCCCAGAGGTGATGTGTCCTTGTGGATCTCATCAGCCCGCACCCAAACGCTTGGGTGAAAAATGTTATCAAAACTCATTAGGAACATGAGTAGGTTTGCCAAACGTACAGCCAAAATTACAACCCTTGGTTAAAAGACTGCGGAGTAAAGAGAACATTGTTCACGGCTGCACATCCCTTGTTAACCCTCAGTGTCGTCGTCACCGCGCTGAGGTACACCACAACAGCAAACCATCCATAGGATGGCCATTCTTGTACATCCTCGGTTAACCCACAGTGTCGTCGTCACCGCGCTGAGGTAAACCACAACAGCAACCATCCATAGGCTGGCCATTCATGTACATCCTCGGTTAACCTCAGTGTCGTCGACACCGCGCTGAGGTACACCACAACAGCAACCATCCTAATTGTCCGGACAAAACTAGATCATACGGATCAAAATCTGACCATCAAAATTTGTATTGAACTGAAAAAGACCGAATGTCCACACCCAAAGACCCCACTCGCCCGAGTGTGTGCGACAAAACTGATAACGATATGCCTGATGCAGGATGTAAAATTCTGTCGGGCTAACGGCTCGTCAAAGAAATCTAACGTGCGAAGAAAAAAAGATGTACCTATCTGTGTGGTCACAAAAGTTCCAAAACCCACGGGATGCTCCCCGCTGAACTCCAGAGGAAGCAGCCCCTGTCGAGGGGGAGGCCTGATACAGTTGTGAGGTTATAAGCAGGCATGTGCAGGACTGAGACGATTCCTTGGGTGAGACCAGAACCAGAGCGCCATGTGCCGGCCTCTGCATGCATGGAAAGCCTCCTTGGATGGCGGGGAATGCCCATGATCTTCCCCTGCCTTCCAGCTTGAGGCTCTAACTGTTCCACAGGGGGCTTGCCTCCAAAGGGGTACTTGACTCCGAGGGCAACACCTGCGGAGGAGACAAAATGGACACCACACAAATCAGGCAACGTCTCGACCCACACAAAACAATGGCCACAGTCAACCTAGAAAATAGGCCTGACGTCTTCCTTCGAAGTCGGAGTACAGATTTTTGCCCATGAGGCAGGGAAATGAAAAACGGTTGTACAACGCAAAAAAAAATCAGGATCCAGGGTGAAAGCCAAAAGTCCAAGCGGACGATTAACCAGGACCTTCCACTGGAATTCACAGCGTGGAATGTGAACGATTAAAAAAAAAAAAAAAAAGTATAAAGGCATCTGAATTAAAAAGGGCATCTGAATTAACAAAAAAAAAAAGTTATTTTAAACTGATTGAAGAAATTAACATCAGATGCAGTAAATTCAAAGTTACGAGTGGGAAAACTTTCCACCCCCAACCCCCCCCCCCCCCCCCCCCCCCCCCACCCACCCTTTTCTGACCATATTTGTTTCCCACAGCATAAGACAAGCCCAATCAGCACAAAGAAAACATCTTTTCACATTTTTCATTCCAACCATACACTACCAGTGCCAAAACATGGTCCACTCACACACACACACACACAAATCAGAAAAGAAAATTATTGACCATGGAAACGAGAATGTCTGAGAAAGGACAGCAGGCGAGTGGACCAGAAATGGTACCAATTTCTAAATCAGGTCAAAAAAAGAAAAAAGTCGGCACGAACCAATTCTAACATTCATATAAAGACAGCAAATAAATGATCTGCCCATCCACTTAGAGAGAATGCCTCTTCAATACAAGGCATACAAACAAAAAAAGTGGTTCACCTGCTACATTCAAAACTGTAGCTGAAATCGAACCTCTGCATGTTAGATTTATGAAAAACTCCAGTCATAACCCTTAATCCGCAGGATGCAGAAGAGAAGAGAATCCAGAATAGTTCCAGTGATGTTACTTGACTAAAATAGGTAAAGATAAGAGAGAACAAAAATAAAATCCTAATCTGCACAGTCCAGTGTGATGGCACGAGCCAGGTTTGGCCCTACATCTTCGAAACTGAAAAGAAAAAGAAAAAAAAAAAAACTCCCCTTCCCTGCCTACACACACCGCAAGTAGGGCAGATATTATAGACAGTAATGGCAGTTAAGTCTTTTTTTTGGCATACTATGAAGATTTATTACACTACTGTTTTATATTACTCACAATCATCTGTTATCACACTATAAATGAGATATTCATATCCAATGATGTCACCGGCAATAACACAGAAGCAA